>JACXGM010027724.1:0-14368 GCA_016801145.1 Umbra pygmaea | reverse complement strand
TGGCATGGTGATGGAGGACCCCCTGACCACTAAGGGCTGCACACATGGTGATGTTGCCCCCGCACTGCCCGGCGACATTCTCGATGGCCCTTTGGCCGATGATGTTTCAGTCCCGATGTCTGGTTTTTACCAGAGTCTCTTCCTCTATCTCCTCTCCCTCTTCCCTCCCCGTCTCTTCTTCGTTCTCCTCTCTCCTTCATTCTCCATATTCACGATTGTCTCACGACAGGTGCTCATACCTGAATAATATAGTGACTGATTGGTGTTCAGTTACGGGTTAAGTGTTTTACGATGTGTGCGGGAGTGTTGCTAATGTCATGTGTGTTTTAACTATTGAATGGACGTGCTGACTGCAGAGTGTTTCATCATTGGCCAAAGTGTGTAACACATGCAAGATGTGTGTAGTGTTTTGCACCGTGTGTTACAGAATTGTTTACGGTGCCATGCCGACATTGTGTTTATTCATTTGGTGCCTGAGTGTACCAAATGCATGCAAACGTTACGGTTTCGACGCTTTGATCTGAGCATTCACTTTTTGTGTTTTAGCAATCGGAAAAAACTGTAATATAATATTAAAATTTGAAAATTGGGTTTATGTAAAAAAACATCCCGGGCATAATTTGTCTACACACAAACCTGCAGTTTGGAAAAAACTTTCTAAATGATTGTTCATGTTTTGGAGTAATTATGTTTTACTTTGTTCTGCTTTCCCTTAATGCTTAATATGACCAGCAGGGGCTCATGCCCCTCTGTGAAGCTCAGGGAAACATATTTCACTGTAATCCATTGATCTCAGTAAGACAGAAGTATAATTCACTCCTGTTTTAGTTTTACATGCATCAAGTTGAGCTACAGTAGCTCTGCTTTTAGAATCCTGGTAATGAACAAATGGATGAAATTTGTACATAGAGTATTCCTTAGAAAGTAAAATATCTATTTTTTTGTTTACTTTAGTGCAATGTTTTGGTTTTGATTCCCAAAACTGAAAAACAAACCAACCGCATGGATAACATAGCACCTAAACCGGAACAAAACTATATCCTGGATTTCATAAAATCCATTGTCATGCTGTCAGTGGAAGTTTTCAACGGAAATTTACATCTGTCCAATTTCCAGATCCCGGGAATATCTCTAAGTCGTTAGCGGGGGGTGACCATTACTCATCCCTAAAATAAACATTATACCACAGTAATCAGAAAACAGTCCACAGATTTAGATCCACCTCAGTAGGCAGCAGACAAAGAGAGAACACCTGCCGTTCACAGACTCTGCCTTGAATTCAGTGAGACAGGACAGGAAACCTGTGGGGAGTCCAACATAAGCAAGACATGGATTCAGTCAGAATAACAGCAGAGAATGGTGCTGAACTGGAAGCAGGAAAAAGATAAGGCCTTGGACAGTGAAATGGAGCATGAGTTTAGAGATGGAGATGAGACTTATTTGGTTGTGGAACCTGATAGTGTACATCATTCAACATTTGGAAGTCAGTGTTATTGTTGCTGAGCCAGAAATGTAATATGCATTTAGTGCTAATTAGCAACAAGAAAGAATCTATTTTGGTAAAACGGAATGGAAATTCAGAAATGTAAATGGGAGCAAGGACAGAACAACAATAATTATATAGTTACAGGCTATATTGTTTGTTTACTGTACATTTACTGTCTTCAATAACATTTGAGTCCTTTAAGCACTTATTTTGGGTTATGATGCAGTACAACAGAAATATGCACACAAGGCATTTAGAAGGCAAATAAATTAGATTTACTTAAACTGTGAAAAAGCATGCAGCATTAGATAGCCAATTTATTTGTTCAGAGTGAAAGAGATCTCCTGACTAGACATGACAGATTTACTTATATGTTTCCCTTCAGCAGAGCACTGTACATGTCAGAGCCACATGAGCTCTATTTTGTTCCATGATTTTTTAACAACAGTTAATAGGAAGCTAAACATTCTTCAGTTGTTAGTGAAGGTAAGGCTTCAAAAACAATGTTATTCTCTCAGGTGTGCTCCAACATTTGACACATACACAGGTTTTAATTGCAGGAAGTATTATGTTTTTGTTCCCTAGGTATTTGGTACATAAAACAAACCCTGAGTGCATAAAGATAATATATTTGTGTTTACAGAAGCCAACAGTATGCAAGGTCCCTTGTTTGCGCTTTGGCTATGGAGCCTATGAGATCACTTGCATCACGGTCATTGAAATGGTGAATGTTTCTAACTCAATACATATACATAATCACATTTTGAGTGGTTATTGAAATGCAAAATCCTTAATGAATGTGAGACTATTTTGGAAACAGAAACTAGGTGTTAAATTGGATGACTGGCATATTAAGTCAGGTAATATTATGCAGTTTTCCTAAGTGGATATTTTCCCATTGCAACATCGCCAGTAGTGATTGTCTGATAAACTTGAATATTCAACAGATTTCCAAAGACTGATCAACAAATATAACTACTTAACTTAGTGTAAACAGTAGCTTGTGTTGATTGACACAATGTATTGTTTCCACCCAGGGATCAGCCTCATATTAGGTCGAAAAATGTACAGTGCATAGCAAATGTGTCAAACAGTTCAACTGAATCAAGTGAAAATACAGTATTTCAAACAATTGGGGTGAGTCTGCTTCTGAAGATGTATTTCGTTTGCAAACCGTAAACCTGGGCTAGTGTAGCTGCACGGAAAACACTATCTCATATCCTAATGTAGATACGTACTGTAGTTCTCCATCAGAGAAAGTAAAGTACAGACAACAACATGCCCTGCGGCTTTGTACAACTTTTGCAAATTAATCTCACATTATCTATACCCTGATTAGACTAATGTAATCAAGCTTTTGATTAGGAACCACCTAAACGCAGCTAGGGGTCCTTGTTAACAAGGCATTAAATAAACATGAACATGAATGTCATTCTATTAATATTGTTACAGCTATAATTTATTTATAATAATGAAAAAATATAGATTATTATTTGTGTGTGATACAAAGCCCTTGGTCTAGTGATGACACCTTAACAAGGAGATACGATTCACATGCACGCACACACACACCTATATGTACATACACACATAAACACACAAATACACACCGTTATTGTCACGGCAGGATTCTAGTGGACCATGAAATTAATCTAGCGTGATAAATTATTCATTATTTTAGCCCCCCCGTGCCGTTTTTATCCCAATCTGTCTGTGAAGGAATCCTTGAGAGTATTCATACTGACAATGCAGAGCAGGACTGGACGTGGGATTAGCTCCTCGTTTGTTTTGCGTCGTAACATGGACATTAACAAGCCAGAACAAGACGTGTCGAAGATGAATTTTACTCTTTGACCCTAAGGCTTGATGCATGTTTTCGTACGTGTTCTGTAGATTATGATACAATGTCCCAAGGCCTTGATAAGTGATTTTCAAGTTAACCCTTAGTACAACAGGACATAGAAGGCCGTGGATGTAATTTACGTACAACACCTCAAGGGATATTCGTTTCATCTCTCAATCTCTGAGGATGAGGCGTTTGTTGAATTTAACTTGGAACAGAATGTAATAGCAGCAATTTCATTATCTTGAATTCTTGGTCAGAGGTTGGTTAGAAGGAATAATGTTATATAGAAATTGAAAGTCTGTCATACAGTATAATACAATCACAGTAAAAACACCAGGGAGAACATTAATCTGAGTATGGTTTTTAAAAGGACTGTGTGTGATGCTTTAAACACTTTTAAGGAAATATCACTAAATAAATGACAACAAGGAATGAGTCATGCTTATTTGGTATATCAATTAGCTTACAATATATTCACTTATACAGGGACAAGAAGCCTAAAATTGTCAATACTCTTTTTATTTGTTTAGAAAAGGAGGGTAGAGAGAGAAAGAGAGAAGCAAGTTTAGGAATAAAAGAAATGGCTTTATTGCCTTGCTTTGCCAAGCACACACTTTTCAGATTATTGGACTTGCATGCTACTTATCTCATCCTTTATTCATCGCATCCAGGATGAAAAAGGATCAAACAGAATAGACTCAAGGCGTAAACATGACCAGAAAGATATAGAAATTGCAATTGCTGTGAAATGGTCTTACATGTATCTTGTTTCTGATCCCGATTTACCACAACAAAATGGTCTGGCGTTATGACTGAATGAATGGGAGCGTGCTATTTAATGTGATACATCTAAGCCCATCAAGGTGTTATGCTCCTGACGTGTGTCTACCATATTCTGGCTGCCAGCAGGGATTTTAGATTCTACTGTAGTGCCCCCACTCACGCCACTGCTGACAAAAATGGCTGAACGCATCTGTTTCAATTCAGCTTGCACACAATCTAGTTTAAATGATCCAACTAGCTAGAACTAGGAGCACAGGTGGCTTTCAGCCCAAACAAGGCGGTCATAAAAGCACAATCAGGAATACGCCAAGTGCCCCAAGAAAGATATGATTAGTGTTGTAAACCTTCCAGAAAAATTCTATGATTTGAGTCTACATATTCTCAACATTTTGCTCTCATGAACTGGCAGTGACTGCTAAGAAAGCCAACACAGGCCGGGCTCAGTGGTGAAAGTAGATGACGTCTTTCCTATCATGTACACACAAAACATTTTTACTGGTAGTCTGTAATCATATAATAAAATTGATTCCATATAATCCCTATAAATTTAGCAGGCTGGTATCACTGTGTGTCTATTGGTGATATACATTTTAGCAGTCATTTGATTCATTCAACATGACCTGTATGTGTCTGTCCTTAACTATTTATGTGCCAGCATGCTTGTGCAAGTCCATAACAGTTTACAAGACGCACTATTCAAATGGCAATCTCTGCATCGCAGAAGTAAATCTCCCATAATTTGATCAGTCGCACCACGTACCTTCTGTGTCCTTATGAAATATGCTGGGTGATAACCTGTTTGCATTGAACAGCATGAAAAGAAAATTCAAAACCTAACCTAAACCACTTAAATTTTTATGTTTATGCCACACCTTTGCCCAACTGTGATTCGTCCAAATAAGCAGTGACAAAAAACATAGGAACAATGAATATACTTTTCTTCACATACTTGAACTACTACTGGCCTACAGTATATATTATGCTCTCTGCCCACCAGGGATTGAAGGCCATGCTACCTCATACCTTTTTCCAGTAAAAGCATCCTGTGGCTGTTGCTGTGTAGGAACCAAGTAACTGCAAAAAATGAACTTTGTTGTAACTAGGAGGTTTAAACATAAATGTAAACCCTAGAACTTTAGACACTGCAGAAGAAATAGCTAGATGAAATGGTACTAAAGAGCTAAGTAGATTAGTAACTCAAAGCAGCTACATTTATTAAAACAACACTGTGTCTGTTCCTCAAATGTCCTTTTTGATAGTTTCACACATCAAAACATGTCACACTGGATTCAACTGTATACAGGGTGTGTACCGTGTTTCTCAATCCCAAGGACTGCTGATAAAAATGTCCTCCAGCAGAAGAACATACTCGGGCCTCCAGTTAAGATTATGTAGCTCCAACTAGTTCTGGGAAATATATCAAACCTATCACCTGTGAAATCCAGACTGGAGCACAAACTAAAAAGGGAAGATCTGCTTTTAACAGGAAGAGGAATGCAGTTGTTCAAAGAGAACCTAAAATAACCCTGTCTGTTTAATGAGCTATGACTTGCTATGTTTATTGTCTGTATTGTATTCCTTCTAGCACATCGTTTTGCTGCTAACTAACTGAGTAAAATGTACTCACTGCATGGTTGTTCCACACAGCTTTCTGAAAATGTATACACTCTTGTTGGTAAATGTCTAAAATGTACATGGATATTTAAGGGAATATTTTTATCAACCGTAAATCTCAGAATTTCTCCCAAATTACGTTTTCGGGAAACTATTTTGAAAACCTAAATTACGTTCTATGCCAACCTATTTAGGGTGTTTTTACGTTTGAACTGCACGTTTTGTTATTAGGCTATATTTGTAGCCTACTTGAATTATGTTGCTCCGGTACATTTCGTTTAGCGGATTTATGCGAGAACATTCCATACATTCCATAGCGTTCGAAATTATATTGCAACATTCACAGTTAAGGTTAGCTAGGCGGATACTAACGGTTAAGGGTAGATATGACGTTACTGAGGTTAAGGTTAGAATTAAGGTTAGGGTTAACATTACAAAAACCGACAATCGCGTGTCTGCATGACGCAAGCAATGTAGAACAAAACACACAAAGTGCCGGTCTGGCTT
This sequence comes from Umbra pygmaea, assembly GCA_016801145.1. Taxonomy (NCBI): domain Eukaryota; kingdom Metazoa; phylum Chordata; class Actinopteri; order Esociformes; family Umbridae; genus Umbra; species Umbra pygmaea. The sequence goes on along the minus strand of JACXGM010027724.1, from coordinate 8,132 downwards.
TGAACTCGCGAACACTGGCATGCAAGTCGCAGATTAATACGCCCATCCACCATCCCCGACCACCCTAGCAAAAACTATGCTATTTACATGCTACGTCATGATCTTCTAATGTTCATATTGAACGTTATTCGAGTGTTCAATTTAGTTCCCTACAAACGTAATTGACCCTCTCATACGTTCATATTTGACATAATTCGGGTTTACAAAATAGTTCCCTCAGAAAGTATTTAATGTGATTTAGGGCTGATTTTTATACTAAGGACTCAAACTGCTGACTTTTAATCTCACACATGCGATACACTTCATTATTAATATGTTCTGAAGGGGTGAACAGTGTTCACTTTTAAAATTCTCTAGTCTTTGTCCTTAAAGGCTCTACTTTTTGAATATGTAATTTCCTTGTTTGTAAATCAAACTTTCAAGTCCCTACAGAACATATTTTGACTATTGTATTTTCTGAATCCTCTTATCAAAAAACATTCCTTTAGCCGTTCTCAGTTCAAAATGGCTTGTATCTGTATGAGCCCAAATCAACAACAGAAAACCTGATTTAGAACAAACACACAAATATTTTAATAACTGAACATGATGATGTCACGTTGTCTCACAGGTGTGACAATCAACCTCTGGGATTATGACATTATTAGTGAAGATTGCATTATTACTGCTATTTAATTGGCATCTTTACTGTAATGGTGATTATCATCAGCACAACAATTTCTCCTGTTGTAAATCTTGCAGCAACTGGTGAGAAATACTTACTGTTCCCTGTTTATTTGTGCCTCAGGCTGGATCCCTGCTGGATCACATTTCCCTTTTGGTGAAATTGATTCCCCCTTAACCACCTTTGTGGTATCTAAGACACTATATGACATTTTCTCAACACTGTTTTCAAAATCTCTGTTTGAACTTTCACCTCCAGAACATTCTTTCTGTGACATGCCTCTGAGCCCCGTATCAGCGTTTAAAGGACAGCTTGGCTGGATGCACAACAGCAATTAGTCTGGATGTGTATTCCCCTGTGTGAGTCCAAGCTTGAGTGACCTTGACAAGAACACTGACCCCAGAGTGACCTCTGTCATAACATTACAAACAGGCAGGCATGAACCTGAATGTCACCATGAAACATGTCTGGAGAAGGAGGGTTGAATAAGTTATTGCTTGTATTTTTTCCTTATTGGGCCAAAAAAAATCAATAGCTATGTATGTGTCATTAAAATGGTTGGCTATGTGGTTTATAGAAATAGACCTAGTGGAAATGTTAGAGATATGATCCTCAATTATTCACCAATTGCATTTTTGAAATGAACCATTGCTTTAGCATTATAGGTAGTTTCTTTGGAAACATACTGTATACAACACTGAAAATACTAATTTTACTATCCCTTTAGTTATATATATATTCATTGTTAAAGACACAGATCTAGTATACAGTATTTAAGATAAAGTCATCACAAATGATCAAGGTTGGCTAAAGACATTATTATAAGCTAGCTCAATAATGCCCCCCCGCCCTTATCTGGAGTCTCATCTGAATGAAACAGAGATGATTATCGAAGGAAGGCCTCACCAGAATACATCACAAGGCCCCATTTTCTATGAGACAATGTGACTATTATACTAAAATCCCTGTCAGCTATTTTTATCATGTCTGGAGCTAGATCCGGTAATCACAAAATTCTTAGCAGACGGTAATTACCCTATATGCTCTGCAAAAGCAGGGTGGTGACTGTGAACGCTACAAAGCAGGCAACATCTTAGTTGTCTGGCAACTGGGGGGGAGGAACACACAAAAACTATTTCTGATTACTATTCCGTCCATTGACTGTTGATTTGTGAGGAACAAAACTTTGGCTGTAAAGACTGTGATTAAGTGTAGTCTCTGAGCAATTTAGGTAAGACATCATGTGTTAGCTCAGATTGTGTGTGTGTTATTTGTGCCTTGCAAAAGATGTTTGGAGTTGCGGTGCATTTAAAAAGCAGCATACAAACACGCACACATTATTTCGCAGACTATGTCTCCTACACTCAGATGGTTAAGAAAAACAAAGTGTTTCTAACCTACATTTTGATTGATGATAATGTACTATGGAGAATAGGTGTGGAATTACACCTTAAACATTTTTAGTGCTTTATTTAAACCGTTTACGAATAGGATGAGACAGAGATGCAGTGAAGATGGGACAGGCAGAATCAATCACATTTTTTTTATTAAACCCTTCTTATAACAGCGGTTGTCACAAAGTGCTTACAGATACAGCCTAAAGCCGGAAAGAGCAAGCAACACTGGAGAGAAGAAAACAGGGCCATGTGCACTGAAAAAGAGAATAGTTGGACCAACAACTGGTTACACGCAATTAAATTAAGTTCTTTCAAATAAAGTTAACAGGTTGGATTAATAACAACTTGTTAGCTTTATTAGAAAAAAAACAATTGTGTGTAACCAGTTGAAGTTATTCAATTATGTTGTTCTTTTCTCAGTGTGTAGCTTATTTTGTAGAACATGGCTCTTTCAGTGCCAGTTTTGTGGGTTTGGTTCCTGGGGTGACCAGTATGATAAAGGATGCACTTGTTAATGTAAGTTGCTATGGATGGAGAAATCTGCAAAACATTTGAAATTAGACATTTCCCTTGAAATGCAGAAATACAGCAACTGACATAGATAGGAGCCAGGCACCAATAGGGCCACATTGATCATCAAAGATGTCAAAAACATTCAGATGATCAGAACAGCTTTCTTCAATGAACATTGACTTTCCTATGTCAGCATGTGAACATAAATAGCAACACAGCCAGGTAGATTGTGGACAGGGAGAACTAGAAGTTTTTGGGAAGAAAGCTGCCAGGAAAACAACCATATGGAACGTAGACAGAGACAGCTAGGAGAAAACAGAACGATGGACAGGCAGACAGACAGAGAGAAAGACAATTCAAATTCAATTAGCGGATGTGTCCTGAAAGAACTTCAAAAGCTAGACCCTTACAAATCAGCTGGGCTAGATAACCTGGACGTGTTCTTCCTAAAACTCTCTGCAGCAATCATTGCTACTCCCATTACTAGCCTGTTAAATCTCTCTATAGTGTCCTCAGAGATCCCTAAAGATTGGAAAACAGCCATAGTGATACCTCTTTTCAAAGGGGGAACACTCTCAACCCTAACTGCTACAGACACATATCCATTTATCCACCCATATCCTTTTTCGCAACGAGGCTTCCTTCACCTATTCTGCCAAACACACCCTGATAAAAATGACTATTCTACAATCCTAGATTTCGGGGATGTCATTCATACACTTTGTGCACAATTATTAGGCAAGATGTATTCTTGAGGATTAATTTTAATATTGAACAACTATAGTGCTCCATTTCATTGCTGGGACCCTTTGGATGATGAATCAGAAAAAGATAGCTGACTGTAAGTACATATTATTTTGTCATATGTGGATGTATTAGCTGATTTGTGTATGTATTAGCTGAACAGACCAGTTTGTTTACAATGCACTAATGTGACATTATTACGTGGCTTTTTATTCTTTTCATAGCTATTGTGAATTGGATAAGTTAGGTCAATTGGTGAGATTCTAAGCTTTCTGTACATATAAGACATGTATATGCAGAATAGAATCTGTACTTGTGAACTGTGATTCTAGTCCACTTTTTCGGCAAAATCTCATGTTGGCGGAATACTGATCCTTAAGAGGTTAAGTCACTTCAAAACTGAAAACACCAAAATTGCCCCTTCTTATATGAACTTACTTGAAATGCAACACACACTCAGGAGAAAATTACACAAAAATAAACAGTATAATCAAATTGACCAGCATTATCGTAATCCCCATCCTGAAATCACGCTATTCTCATCAGTCAGTTTGTCCTGCGTCACACAAGGCAACTCACTGCACCATCGTCACGCTGGCGTTCACAAGGTGGTGGAATGGCGGAGCTCCCTCGCTAAGCAGCAGCCAAATGCAGAAAAGAACGGCTCATGGCACCAGTCGTAGCGGGGTGTACTCTCTCTCTTGTGTTGTGTTAGAGATTAAACCGTTGCTCTTTGTTGGGCTATCACAGCTGTTTATTCTGATAAATAGCAAAAAAGTGTTTCACAATCACATTCGAACATCTCAACAGGCTCCCCTGAACACAACCAAACAAAGACACCATTTATTAGAATGCCACCTGGATAGAGCAACACTACATGATACAAAACTACTACACACCCCAGCAATGGCCACTGTAACATCCACCCCCAGCCTAACCTCCACTACAGTCCCCCCTTTGTGACTTGTCAAAGTTCCATTAAATGACGATGTGAATTGCTTTAATCAAACAGAATTCTAATGTCAAACCTATTCAACCCTATGTAGTTCCACCCCACTGGTTCAGACGTCAAACCTATTCAACCCTATATAGTTCAACCCCACTGGTTCAGACGTCAAACCTATTCAACCCTAAGTAGTTCAACCCCACTGGTTCCGATATTAGCAACACACCCGCACACACAGTAAAACATGTAAACTGTAGCTGGACACCAATCAGTCACTATACATATAATTCAGGTATGAGCACCTTTCGTGAAACAATCGCGAATATGGAGGCTGAAGGACCAAGGGGAAGGAGAAGATGAGGAAGAGACGGGAAGCGGGAGAGGAGAACAAGGAAGAGGCGGGGGAGGAGGGAGAGGAGATAGAGGAAGAGACTCTGGTAAAAACCAGACATCGGAACTGAAACATCATCGGCCAAAGGGCCATTGAGAACGTCGCCGGGCAGTGCGGGGGGGAAACATCACCATGTGTGCCATCATTAGTGGCCAGGGGGTCCTCCATCACCATGCCACCCTGGGTCCCTACAACACTGCACACATACTGACATTTCTGCATGCACCACATGCCACGGTCACGTAGGACGGACCAGGGCAGCCCATGTTCATTGTCATCTGTTTCCACCGGGCTGCTCTGGTCAGGGACTGGTTCGCCAACCACAACCATTTCACGGTGCTGAACCTGCCCCCTTATTCAGCCTTCCTCAACCCGATCAAGGAATTATTTTCGGCATGGCAGTGGAAGGTTTATGACCGCCTACCACATGCATGCATGCCGCTCCTGCGAGCAATGCAGGAGGCATGTAGAGACATCGAGGTGGGGTCAATCGACGGGTGGATACGCCACGCCCGCGATATTTTCCCCGTTGCCTGGCAAGGGAGAACATCGCCTGTGATGTGGACGAGGTGATGTGGCCCGACTTCAAATCTCTGATTTGTAATGGGAGTTTCTGTATACAATGTATAACTGATCGATTGTGGGAATAAAAACGGTTTAAACTACAAATGAACTGTCTTGAGTAAAGATGACCAGTGTGTTGTGTCTGTTTGACTGTTTATTGTTCATGTGCATGTGTGTTCCCTATCGATCTGAAGAGGGCCTATTGAAGTCAGAGTGTTAAGTTTTGATTGCAGAATGGCAGTTTTGACATGGCAGTTAGATGTTAATCTCCAAATGTTGTGTAAAGAATTCTGGTGTGTTGAGTTTTGACACGATGAGCCAAATGTTGCATTTTGTGTGTTAGCAATTGGAAAAAACTGTAATACTTTAAAGTCTATCCTAAATGTGACTGGGAGCCAGTGTAGAGACCTGAGGACTGGCGTGATATGTTCATATTTTATGGTTCTGCTTAGAATCCTGGCAGCAGTGTTCTGTATGAGCTGTAGCTGTCTTATGGTCTTTTTGGGAAGACCAGTGAGGAGGCTATTACAATAATCCACCCTGCTGGTGATGAAAGCATGAAAAAGATTCTCTAAGTCTTGTCTGGAAACAAAGCATCTAATTCTTGAGATATTTTTAAGATGATAATATGCTGATTTAGTTATTGCGTTAACATAAATACTGAAACTAAGCTCTGACTCCAGAATCACACCAAGATTCCTGACTTGATTTTGGTTGTTTGATCCCTAGCATTAAGGTATGCATTCACCTTGAGTACTTCATCTTTGTTTCTAAATACAATGACTTCAGTTCTCTTTGTTTAACTGAAGAACGTTTTTGGAACATCCAAGGGATGGCACCTTCGTGATCCCGCTTAGTCAGCACCTCAGCATAGGTTTTGTGGCCATTCCATGGGATGGTATTGTCTGAAACTGCCACCTGGGACGACGGTACCAGGAACGAGTCTAAATATTGTTCACCATCCTTTATTTGGTAAATAGTGGAAATCCTGCTTTCTAGTTTAGCCACACTTAATGTTAGGCGACAGCACTCTCCACATTCTGTACCTCTGGAGTCCATGTTGGATTGCTCTAATTCTCCAAAATTTACAGTCAGGTGTCTTTCTCCGATTCGTCATCCAAAGGGTCCCAGCATTATAATGGAGCATTGTTGTCATTGGTAAAATCCATGTGTTATATGAAAACTATCAAAAATTCAGTCCAACTTTATGGCAAAACGTTTTGTTTACAGTCACCCAACTATTTCTGGACTTTCGACACTCAAGTCAGTGTTCTAGCCACTGAATTCTATTTGATTCTGAATATCTTAATGTTCGCAGACAGCTGATTCATCTTTCTAAACTCCGGGAAGGCAGAAATACATTACCATATGTCTCTGTATACTCACAGCCAGGGCGCGCCAAAGCAGTACTCACTTGATTGACTCCATCAAATCAGTGAATTCAACCTAGGTAGACAGCCAATGAGCTGGGCTATTCAGTCATTTTGGGTTGATTCTTTTGAGCAACACAGAACAAAAACTACAGGCATGTAACCAGAGTCTTCTATGTTGTTTACTACGTAGTGCGCATCAGGTGTGTTTTGTATGAATAAAAAGTTTTTTGTAACCATATCATGTTATTATAGTTATTTATATGAAAATTATTAATTTGGACACTTGGGTACATTTGGGTACGTTTGGGCACTATAGTGAGGGAACACTTGGTGTCCTCATACATAGTAGTCTATAGCTCCTTGGCTGTTGACTCTATCATTCTAAACATATAGGCATATGTTGTCCTCCCCGGGGTGACATGATTAGAAGTGCTTCCAGACCCCAATTCCAATGTATAGCTTTTTATTTGCATTGGAATTGATTTTCAGGGCCTGATCCCTAACAGGTTAACAAGTAATTAAATTCTCTTTAAACTATTACATTTCGGTGTGTTGCAAAATATATTTGTAATGAGGTCTGCTGAACTCCCCTGGTTGCTCATGGATGGTAGCTTACTCGTCATCTTCTCCCTCATGGTCCATCGCTGGTGCTGTGGTTGTTGCTTGTTGTATCCCTCTGCTTCCCTGACGGCTCCTCCAATGGTCCAATTGTGGAACTCCTCTTCTCCTCTACACTCCATCTCGGCTCAGTGTCGCCCATATCTGGACTCAAGGTGTCTCCTTCTGCTGGCCTCCGTCCCCCTTTGGTGCTCAAATGTGTGATCTTGCTTCTGATACTGTCAAAAAACAAACAAAGGAGATTATGCTGTTCTAAACTGATCTCATTATTGTCGCTAAACATTCAGACAGTGGAGCAGAGAAAACCATGCCTGAGCAGCCAACAAAACTTTACATGAGCACATACTTCTGTCTTGCCAGTCACAACAAATTCTCAGCTATGTAACAACGCTACCTTGGTCCTACGTTCATGTAGTTGGGTAGTATATATGTGGAGAGAGAAATATTATTAATATGGACTTATGAAAAATAGTATTAATTAATATATCCCCCTCTACCTTCCTAGGGCAACGTCTGAGAAGATACTGTATGCTAGGAATGCTTAAGAGAATGTGCGTGAGTATCGCATTGACCTTGTTTATAACTATATATCTGACTCCATATCGATTGTTTATCAGTGTGCAGTGTACATGTTCAGGTCCCAGAAACACGCTGCAGCAATGGATAGGTAGCTAAGCACGTACCATGCTGAGGTGTGTGATAACAGTAGAAACCAAAGGTACTTCCAAAGGTACTTTATTTGTCACATACACATACATGTAGCGAAATTCATTCTCTGCATTTAACCCATCCCTCAAGGGAGCAGTGGGCAGCCATTTACAGCGCCCGGGGACCAACTCCAGATCTGAGCCAGTGCCTTCGTCAGGGGCACTGACTGGAGAACCTAACCTGCATGTTTTTTGATGATGGTGGGGGAAACCGG
>JACXGM010027723.1:0-14368 GCA_016801145.1 Umbra pygmaea | reverse complement strand
CTATAAATATATTATATAATAATCTACTATAAATATATTATATAATAATCTACTATAAATATATTATATAATAATCTACTATAAATATATTATATAATAATCTACTATAAATATATTATATAATAATCTACTATAAATATATTATATAATAATCTACTATAAATATATTATATAATAATCTACTATAAATATATTATATGACACCTGCTTGTGCAACATAGAAGCCTTGATCCTTGGTTGGGAGGTTACACATTTTTCAACTATACAACCGTGAATGATTTTACAGATCCTCGACCAAGACACAAAAGAAGTCGCTGGAGAGCAATATGACAAGAATCATGTGTCCGACCACCTACATCTACTTTTGCCTACGGCAGTGCTGACACAGATGGATGGATTTACAGAGGAGTGGACGTTGGGGTAACACAATTACTGGCACAGGTATTCGTCAAGTCAATGTTCTGTCAATGTACTATATTTTGAGGACCTACGCTGCATTGAAATATGATGACCACTAGAGGGAAGCCAAGGACAGCATACTGCTAAACAGCTTTTCACAGTGCCAGGCCACACAGCTGTTCAAATTATCAGGCCCACACACAACCTGGTTCTGGCTTCTGCTATTTTAACCGATTCCTCAAACAAAGCTTTACTGAGATTTACTGAGAGTTGCCATACAGACACCTACAGATGTAGCCAAAAGTATTGGTACCCCTGCATTTAATTCAAATAATAAACCATTCACACTAAGCATTGAAAGTAAAATATATTTAGTCCTCCATACATGCATGTCCTTGGTTTCCATTGGAACAAAACAATAATCCAAAACATACATAAAAAAATAATCAAGAATGGATGAGTAGAAAACTTTGGACCATTCCGAAGTGGCCTTCTATGAGTCCTGATCTAATTCATATCGAACATCTGTAGAAAAAGCTGAAACTCACAGTTGGGAAAACGCACCAATCAAACCTGAATGATCTGGAGCGGTTTGAACAAGAAGAGTGGGCCAAACTACCAGTAAGGAAGTATAGAAATCTCATTCAGAGCTACAGACAGCACTTGATTACAGCTAAGGTCTCGAAAGACTGGGCTACAAAATATTAGGTTAAGGGTCCCAGTATTTTTGCCCATAACATTTCCATTTGTTTTACTATTAAAGTAATGTGTTACATCATATATCAAAAGCAATGTTTCTGTGAATGTGATATAAAGAATGATTTATAGCAAATACTTTTGTAAATTTCTACTTAGTTCAGATAAACTAAAGAGTTTTTTTAAAAAGTAATACTTTTGGCCACATTTGTACTGTGTTTAGAACTTGGGTGAGTTCAGCGGGATAGGTTTTGGAGTGCTAATACAAGATATAATGTGTAGAGGGGGATCAACTTGTGGAAATAATGGACGTTAGCAGGAAGAATGAGGTGGATTATTTGCTTTCTCATCCATTTTCTTTGTTGTATTTGGAGGAAAAAATTTGAAGAGACTTCCATCCAAACGTTCAAATAACACAAAAGGAGGTGTAACAGTTGTAGCTAAGATTTCGCTTTTAAGTTTCCCATGATTGCTTTTTGGACCCAACAGGGAATTGTGGGTGTTAAAGATTTATCCAACAAAACTACTGTACGTACACACCGCCAGAGACTTGAGCTTCCAGAGTTACCGGAAGTCATTCATTTTCAATGGAAGCCAGCTTCTCTCAGCTGCAAGGACCAGCAAATCAGTCGGTGTCGCGTTTTAGGCGTGTTGAGCGACCAGAGCGTCAAGCAGAAAAGTTTAAGTTTGTTCAACTTTATGGTAATGAGCTATGACGCGGTTCAGCGGCTAACGACCAGCAACCAATCGAAATATAGACGTCCTTTGATGACGGTCCTGGAGTGTGTCATGAAGCCAACTCTCCGAGTCCGATGTCGACGTCTTCTCCGCAAATACAATAAAGCAGCACCAAACATAACAACTTCCCGATGATCCAAAATGATCCAGTGATACACATATGAGGATGAGTTCAACTCTTATTGGAAATATGTTCCCTCGATTTAAGCGGGAATGCAGTTCATTTGCTCACGATATATTTAAGGCTACGTATGCTAGTCCTGCCCTATTTTTACAGTCTGATCATACCACGTCAGAGCGGCCAAAGCGCCCAAAGCATCGAAAGCTTTCCTATACTTTTTGACAAGCGTCCTTGCCAGGGCGTCCAGAGTTTCTTTGGAAGCTCAAGTCTGTGGCGGTGTGTACATACAGTTAGTAAACAAAAATGCAGCACAAGTCACATTGGAAGTAGCCAACGTGATCTCTCAGAAATCCGTGATACTACCACGGACACTTAACTTCAAACTCCGTGGCAGTTTCACGGAATGGCAGAAAATTCTGTGATATAAACACAGATTCTTAACTTCTAAATCCATGGCAGTTTCACGGAATTGCATGATGACGTAGCAGAGTGTAAATAGCATAGATTTTGCAGGATGGTAGGTTGGGGATGGTGGGTGGGCGTAAAAGCATGCGACTCATATACAAAAGATTACGAGTTCGAATCCATGCGGACACTTTACGTGTATTTTGTTTTCTATTCCAGCGCGATGCAGACATGTTGCAAATGTGCTTTTTTATAATTTTTTTCATCACTATCACCATCGTTAAAAACAATACATTACGAAATAATACTGTTACATGGAGTTAACAGCAAGGTTTTTCAGTGGTTATGGTTAGGTTAGGGGTTTGGGTAAGGCTTAGATATAATTTACAGCAAGGTTTCTGAGTGGTTAAGGTTAAAGTAACGGTTTAGGTAAGGCTTAGATAGAATTTAAAGCAAGGTCTCACTGTGCGCCTATCGCAGACTTTTCCGTGAAACTGCCACGGATTTTGGTCCCATTCTGTGAATCTGCCATGGATTTTGAAGTTCAGACTCTGTGGCAATTTCACGGATTTCTGAGATATCAGGCTGAAGTAGCGTAAAGCTATCAATTTTGGGTAAAGTTAACATGTATTATGGGGACAGGACAGGCTGAACGCACTGGCTATGCTGTCTATTGATTGGGACTTCCTCTAAAAGTCACCAGTTTCAATGACTTGGTGATTAACATGTTTGTATCCCAGAATGGATGTTGGTATGAGCTTTTCTTCAAATAAGGTACGCTCAGGCATATAGACCTCTTAAAAGACCATATAAAACGGGTTTGACAATATCTGCAACTTGATTGTCTAAAATTTCTTTCCAAGCCTATGACAATTCCTGATATCCACAGGTCGACTGTTGCCTAATCTCTCAGTGCAGTACGTAATCAAGAATTATCCCTATACCCCCCTGAGGAGCTGACAAAAATAAAAAACCTGTTGGAAAATTCCTCTCGCTTCAAGTCCCAACACCAACATCCAAATAAGACTGTCTAAATAATAAAAGATTTGAACATTCACTCACCAAAAAGATTATCGCCAATGTAGCAAGCCACATGTTAAAGGACAACTCTGGCGAAAAATGAACCTAGAGGTTAATAACACATTGTTACCGTTCTCTGGGATATGCTTTAATGCTAATATAATGTGCCCAGTTTTAGTGCGAAATGATAATTACCTTATCATGCTAGTTGTGAGGACACAAATTAAGTAAAAATAAATCGCTATGATAGACCACTAACAAGGCTCAAAATAGCACCACACTTCCACGGTAGCATAATGAGAGGCCCTATATGCTAACTGAAGCATTGAGAACTTTGTAATACATGGTGGGGGATACGTTAAAGTGATGGTTCGGAGTAATATAACCCTAGGTTCCTTTGCACCTTGACCTTGAGCCAAACAACCCCCATAAGCTTTTCTCCCTTGTTATAACATTGGTCGAGTTAGAGCTATCAGCCCAATGGCTTAGTGCAGGCACTAATGGAACCAAGGGTGTATTTCGTAAATAACCCCACTAATAATGCCTGGAATGTTACCAAACTTTTACAGTAGTACAATTAGGTTCTGTACTTATAAAACGAGGCATTGAAAAGTTTGTAAGTACACCAGAAGTATATTTGAATAACACTTGCCTGATGGCTGCTACTCTCGGCTGCTAGGCTATAGATGTTGTGCCCCTGTGCGTGATCTCGCCATCACTTTAATGTTAGATAATAACCGCATGCCTCGCGACCATTTTCTTTTGCTAAACATACTAATAAAAAATTTAATTTTCACAAATAAAATGTTGCCAACTATTCTATAAGCACATTAACACACAGCTGAGGTGTGCGGTAATTCCCTGGAGTGTGTTAATGCTTACAACTCACATGTGTCCTTCCTTTTCGACGTTGTGATTAACATGCTTGTATCCCAGAAAGGATGTCATTGTGAGCTTCTCTTCAGAAAAGTTAGTCCAAGGCTTATTGATCTTTTAAAGACCATCACACGTTTCCTTTCACATTCCTATCTACATATTACCTGTCTGTCTTCTATACTTTTTGTTGTGTTTACCGTACCCAATTGTTTTATTCAGGACTTGATGTTTGACACGTTTCCTCAAACGTTTGACATGGTGTGATAAAATCAGTCATTACATTGTCATTACAATTAGAACATGTTTTGTAGTGCATCCCTAGGTGGCCCTTCTCTGACATTGTAGGCTATGATAGATCATCCTGTCTTATCATGTAGCTTATCATTTCAACATTCTTGCATATGGCATGTGCAAATATGTACATAGAGATATTGTAAAATGTTGTGACAAAGACACAGTTTTTTTTTCTTCAGGCCATTTTTGTGGGTACTTCTCTATAGTGTTATTGTAGAGCATATGCTATAACAAGGTATATTGTGTTGTTGTTGTAACTTGGTATCTCAGATATGGTGCTAGATTCTAGAAGATGACCTAATGTCATGTGGTCCAAGACACAAAAACTATAAATGACAACTGAGGTTGTTGATCTGGGCACTTTTTCTATTATTCCCTACACTGTCAATGCATAGATTGTATATATTAGTGTCAATGGGAAGCAAATGAATGTTGGTATCCAACATGGAGTCTGTGAAACACGTGACCACCTCGCAACCAATCGCATAACGGGATAGCTCAGAACATTCGATTCCCTAGTTGGCCAAACTCTCTATATATATACGGCTCTGAACTGTGGAATTTTGCACTGCCCCGTAATGGCCAAATATGTTTTCCTGTTGAATATGTCACTTGATTCACATACTAAAGCTCATCACCTTTCCATCGATGCACCATATGTCCAGATCTATTGTGGAATTATGTAGTAAATCCAGGTCAATAGCTGAAACCGGCATATTTTAAGGTGGAATCAAAACTTAAGAACCGGAGGCGAATAATGTGGATCAAAGGTCAGCGTTGTGGGGAGCAACTCAAACTGAACACAAAATACATAAGCATCCATACAGACATGTAAGGGGATCGTTATGGGGGAGATGTCTTCTCTCAAAAGCAAGGTAGTGGTAGTGAAGGTAGTGATGGGCAAATTAAGCTTTGGTAAAGCTCTGAACCACTTAAAACAATTGGTGTGAAAATGGGTTCATTACTCGAAGCTTCAGTAACAGCGACCTCTCCTGGTGAAGTGCCAAAGCTGCATCTAAATTATCCCGGGTAGATAGTGGACAAGTATGGAGGACCAAGTCTGACAAAATAAGAAATAAATATATAAATAAATAAATGCTCAAAAAATAAATAAGCATACAATTAATTGCACAATAAATACAGTTAATAAATAAATCTAGGCAGTAATTAAATTATACAATGAGACATTAATGTATATATAATTAGCTTCTTTATTCATTCACCTTTGTAATAATTACCTTATTTATTTATTGTCCATTATAATTTTCAACTTTATTTATTTATGACTTATTTTTAAATGTACTATGTATTCATGTGTATATAATTATATAATTAAATAATTCTTCCTTTGAATTTTTTACCCTATTTATTTCTTCAACGATATTTATTTCTACCTGTCATATTTACATTTCTGTATGCATTTCTGCCTCATTATGCAAATGAGAAGGGGCTGTGTCTTAGGGGGAAAACGTCTGCCCATTGGTTGGTTAGCATTATACTGCATCGGTCGAATCTAGCTACAGTAATGTATCAGCTAACTCTTGCATCTGTTTTAAAAATAGAAAGACTCATACAAAACAAAGCAGTTTTTGGGAAAATTAGTGTAAAGAAATAGTAAAGAAAATATTTGCTCATATTTCAGTCAGTTGTCTACTGTATCATCTAACTCTAGTCAGTCAGTAGCTATTTAGCCAGCATAGCTTAATCAATGCAAGAGCTCTGTACTGTACTGCACATATTTAGCTAAATGTAGCTCAAATACATAGCCAAACTACAAGTACATTAACAAATAACAAAAACAGGGTTAATAAAAACAAAGTTGTGCTGAGGCAGGCTGCCATTCAGGAAGACTACTTGAGGAGAGAGGTTAGTGCTTTGGCAAATAATGTTTATTGTTAATAATATATGGCTTCATATCGTTGTCTAACCCATTGAAGTAAGATACTTTCAAACCTTGATTTACAAAGATAAGTGCTATATTGATTCTGCAGATGAGCTGATTATTGAATCAAGTGTGCTATTTTACGATCACCACAAGAACATGAACAATTTGGTTGTTATTGGTTAGTATTGCTTACATTTTATGTACATGCTTTGATCGGTTTGTTGTCACATAACTTACTGTATATCCACACTGATGCACGTCAGCATTTTGCTATACATATTTGCATTGCAGCTCAATTGAGGTAAAAAGACCATAAAAAGATGACACATTTCACAAAGAAGATTTTCAAATAGTATTTTGTGTGAAATTGGTGTCAAGTCCAAATAACATTTTTGGGATGAATGAACTAATTTGAATTGAAATGCATCTGTATCAGGTTTTGCGTATATAAATAGGGCCTTTATGGACACAAGGCCCTATTTATATACCTGTATTAAAAGCAATTAAATTATAGTTGAAAAATGTAATATGTTCTGGTTGATATTGATGATTCTTCGTTTTAACATGATCATCGTGAAGAGTTGATAGTTTTCCCACTATTTTACTTACCACTACACCACTGCTTGGTACCATCAAATGATAGCCTATAGCGATGTCATCAGGATACACATACTGTACACCGGTAGGCTGTGGCCCACCTTCCCGGTGACCGCGTCGTGGTCCACCTGATCACAGAATTTATAGTTTACCCACCTCTTTTTTTACCACTACACCCCTGCTTATATAGCCATTTCCCCTATCTGTTGATATGGCAACTGCAAGAATAATTGACAGTTATTAATATTATTAAAATTATTGTGGAATAAAACTCACTATATAAAAAATAAGTTATTATGAATAGTGATACTTCTGATGGGCTAAACATTTTAGATTTTACTAATTTGAATCACAGTTAAAATTTATTGGATAAGACAATGCATGGAGAACCCTAATTCCTTATGGAATTTTATTCCACCCTTTATCTGCTCCGGATTAGGTGGCCTAAAGCGTCTTCTACAATGTAATTAAATTATTGTCAACTCCCCGTCAAATTGTCAAATTTTCATAAACAGCCCTTACTAGCATGGGCTTTATTGTTCAAGCATAACTTCTCTGCTCGTACTTCATTTGGAATAACAGGGACATAATCTACAAAACAACCCCTTGTTCTTTGAAATTGGTTCAAAAGCAATAAGGTATTCTCAACTGCTTAATGCAGAAGTATGTCTGCATAGCTGTTCTGAATTCCTGTCTAAATTTCAGTTTCTCCAAAAGAGTATGCAATTGTACTTGATGCTATTCGTTCGTGCTTTGATGTTGAAGATACTCCGCTAAAAAAAGTACATTTATCTCAGCCTCCTCCCATTGTATTTGATTAACACCTGCCTTCACTAGAATAGCGGCACAGAGCTGTATTCTGTTATCATTGTAGCAGCATTCCATGTGAATGCAGATAACAGAGTTTGCTCTCTCCAACGGCCCAACACTTCACATGGGAAGACACGGTTGCAGCATAACTCATGATTCACTGCTCAAACCGGTCACACCCCAATCACTTGTGGGCAGAGTGTGTATATTATGCAACTGACCAAATTAAGCGAGATTTACTTCTGTGTTTCAGAGATTAATCTCACCCTGGTGGCTGCAATTTAAACCAGAAACATATGCTCAGTTCTCTTTCCTCTCTTGTCCTTTTTCAGAGGCATCTTCTCCTTTCTGGGTCTCTCTTTATTACTCTTTTTCGCCCTATTTTTCTTTTGTCCTTCAGGGTCCTCTGACATGATCCATCTGTGACAATCTGTGTAGATGCTGCAGGAGGAACAGACACAAATGCGAAGGCAACATGAAAGTAAACCGCATTTTAGAAATCACCTCTACAATATTAATGGGCTACGATGAGGCAAAACTTTAAGACTGTAGACTACTGAATACGAAACACCTCACTTACTGTAACACATTGACAATGAACCACAAAATCATCAACAACACATATAAACTATATACTACACTGACAACAAAAGAGGAAACAGCTGTGCCTAGTTGATTGAGATAGAACGGTCATCTTCTGGTGGAAAGGAAATGTGATGACAGTCATGTGAACAAAAGTCTTGGAAACAAAGACCTAGCAAACATTTAAAGGGGAAGTGGCCATGTGCACCGAGAGGTGGCGACCGTGACACAAACTAGAGAAGAAACTAAGGAAATAGGGGTCAGAAAAGGTTGAAATCTCAAAAAGTTATTTTGCAATTAAAGATCTGGTAAGATATAGTTACTACCAAGGACACTGTGTAATGATTGGGTAACCTTTCTGTAAGTCATGGGAGTTCTTGTTAATGTACTTTTCATACGGATCAGGAGGGGAGTGGGATGCTACACCTCGCTGCCAAAACGGTCAGAGAAAGGGGTATGAGGTTGTAGGTGTAAGCAAGGACACTGAGACAACAGATACGGTTTAACAATGGGCTTTATTTGCCACGGTATAAATAACAATTTGGGAGGAGAGGCTGAACAGGACCAAAGAAAATAACTTAAAACAAAGGTTAACTCTTACCTGCTCTAAACTAACAAACACACAGAACCTATACTGGCACACAAGTGAGGCGCCCTATCCAAAGTACAGGTGTGGTCTGTCCAGGTCTTGCCTAGTGTGTTTAACAGGGAGGTTACCCTACGGGTGGTGTAGGCCCAAAATGTCTTGCCTAGCACTCCCCACGTGCTTCCTCTCCCCCTCTGGGAAGAAAAAAAGGAACAAATGATATACAATAGACAAGACTAATAAACACTGAAGACTACACCACTATCACAATAAATAGGCCTATCCAAAAATAATGCTTTCACTCTAATACTGACAAACAGTCAACACTCTAAATAGGATAACAAGGGTGGTCACAACCACACACCAAAACACTACCAACACAGACCAGAGCTTACGCACAAACCAAGTGAGTAGCAAGAGAGCGAGAGAGGGAAACAAACGGCACATTATATAGAGGGGAAGGGCATGATGGGATAGCGGCTGAATCCAGGTGTATGGGATAACGGAGGGGAGAAGTCAGTGATGGATTGGGCTTGATGAGGGAATCTGCACCACCTGTGGGAGAAACACAAACTGAAGAGAACAAACACACAGAACAGAACAGAAACACAGTACAGAAACACAGTAGAGAAACACCAACACTGGACCAGGCGACGTAACACGCCCACCACAAAAAGACACAAACCACAGTTTGGCGTCATAACACTGTTACCCAACGTTCTCTGTCCACAACAGTCACCAGACGCAAGACAGAGCATCAGCTACTGTACAATCAATGCCCATCTCATTAGGCGCCGATTGTGATTATACATCCTGTTGAGAAAGACCAATGGGTTATGATCTGTCAAGACTAACACAGGTAATGCACTTGAACAAACATATACTTCCAAAAACTGTAGGGCTAACAATAAGGCTAGGGTTTCCTGCTCAATAGTTGAATACCTCATTTGGCAGGGACTGAACTTTCTAGAAAAGAAACATATTGGCCGATCAACTCCAACATGATCCTCCTGCAGAAGAACTGCCCCTGCGCCCATACTGCTGGCATCAATCTCTAGCATAAATGGCTTGTTGAAATCAGGTGCTGCTAGAACGGGGGACACCCACAAAAGAGCCTTATCTGATTTAAAAGCACTTTGACAGTTTGATGTCCACGTATATGCCACCTTCGGGCTTAACAGAGAGGTGAATGGAGCTGTCACTGTAGAGAAGTTTCTAGAAAACTTTCGGTAATAGCCAACCATCCCTAAAAACCTGCGCAGCTGCCGTCGGGTAGTAGGTACTGGATAGGCGGAAATAGCCTCTACCTTTCTAGCCACAGGGTGCACTTGACCTCGGCCAACCTCCTTACCTAAGTAAGTGACGGTAGCTTTTCCGAGTTAAAGACGCTTTTTCTAATCTTTGGAATACATCTTTTAACACAGACACATGCTCCTCCAACGACGAGGAGTGAATCACCACATCATCAAGGTAAGCCGTACAGTTAGATACCTCAGCTAAAACTACATTTACCAAATGCTGGAACGTTGCGGGCGCATTACGCATTCCGAATGCCATTACCGAGTACTGAAGGAAATCGTCAGGTGTAACAAAGGCTGAAATGTCAGACGCATGGGAGGATAGTAGCACCTGCCAATATCCTTTCAACATATTAACTTACTGACATAATTAGCGGAACCGATTGTGTCACAATACACAATCGTCTATACATGGCATAGGGTAGGAATCTGGAATTGTAACAGCGTTAACTCTACGGTAGTCGGTACAAGCCTTGATGTGCCATAGGCACTAAGATACACGGAGAACTCCAGGGGCTATTACGAGGCCTAGCCATGTTATTCTCCACTAAATACTGGGTTTCCTTCCTCATAACCGCTAGTTTCTGAGCGTTAAACCTGGTACGGGTGCTGTCTAATGGGCGCAGCATTACCCACGTCAATGTCATGTTCCAACACCTGTGTACGCCTTGGAACGTCCTGGGAAAGACAGGGAAAATAACGGATTAGGTGAATAAGCTCTGTTTGCTTCTCTGAGTCTAAGTGTAACATAATAGACGGCAGTTCCTTTAGTATTTCTGAGAATAATTCTCTCTTTTAATATTTTCAAGGGACCCCAAACTGTGTGCCCAAATACAAGGTCAGTAGGACTGAATCCGAAGTGCCCTGCCCAAGTATAGACGCGTGCAAGCGACAACACCTGCTGGCGGAATTGTGCCGGTAAAACCACCTGGTATACAGACTCGCCCAGAGCACGGGCATTCCACTCCCTCATCAACAATCCGTTTTCTAGATAAAATGTGGCATTTGAGTCACCACTTTTAACAGTTGAACCCATGGCGGAAAAACACTTTTGGAGTGTTTCATCTGTTTCCTGACACTCAATCACCCTAACAGGCATGATGGTGTCGACTAACTCACTTAATTCCGTATCGCCTACATTTTGTTTGCACTCAATTCTAGTAAGAGTAGGTTTCTCCCCCTTCGACACAGACGACTTAACTGGACCCATATCAGGTTTGTACATTGGAGAAATATCATACACCTCAACCATTTTATGTGCCTGAGCACGGGTCATCACACAGGCTGGGAACACTGACCTGTCTGTTTCTTGCTCTAAACAGGTAGGATCTGGGTTGTCTAACACTTCCAATATGGGGACTACTTTTCCCCCAGCGATATCGTTGCCTAATAATAGTGAAACCCAGTCTACTGGCAACTTAGGTACTACACCAACACGGAAACAGCCGGACACAAGAGACGAAGTCTGGAAAACCCAGTGTAACGGCACTGATATAGTACCCATTTCCACACATGTCAGCAGAACATGTGATCCACTATAAGAGTCCTCAGACCAAGGCAGCGCTTCAGACACTATTATTGTTTGGGCCGCCCCTGTGTCACGCAGGACTTTAATGGGCTGTCTGTTAGCTTGTCCCTCAGTTAGGGACACCCAACCCTCAGAAATAAAAAGACTATAGCCAATAACAGGCTCTTTTGTTTTCACAAAACCCACACTTTTAGTCTAGCTGTGGTGCAGAGACGATGGGGCTTTAGGCTTGCTTTTCAGCACTGGGCAGTCAGCAATCAAATGGCCTACGCGATGGCAGTAATAACATTCCCTACCAACCCTACTAGGAACAGAGGAATGACTCACGGGACTACGAGGCTGTCTTGCCACTGGAGTAGTCGTTCTGTTCTCGTGAGTATATGGTCTGAATACTGTCTTGTGTGTTATCACATATTCATCAGCCATTACAGCGGCCTGAGCTAACGTTACTTTTTGTTTATTTAGGTGAACAACAATGTTATCTGGCAAGTGGTCTTTGAAGTCCTCTAATAGAATCAACTCCTTCAATCCTGCATAAGTAGTGACCTTGCTGGCGGCACACCAGCAATCAAACAGGGACTCCTTATCCCTCGCAAACTCCACAAAGGCACGGTTAACTGTTTTCTTATGAATGCGGAAGCGCTGTCTATATGCTTCCGGCACTAGCTCATACGCTGTCAGCACTAGCTCATACGCTGTCAGCATTAGCTCATCCTGAGCCAAGCTGAGCCAAGCAGCTTCCAGTGACCCACCCGACTCAGAGGTGAGATGGCTCAAATTTGGGAAAGGTAAAAGGTGCCCGGGTTTCGTCCTCCACACCACCATCTGGCCGTGCGGGCGAGAGACCCGTCGTTACCTCTTCCCCTTCCCTGACTTCCTCAGTCACATCCCCTTCCTCCTCTACTACCTCTTCCTCGTCTGTTTAGGTAAATACCCCCAGCTCTAATAAATGTTGAGAGATGATCACCACCATTTCAGCCTTCAATTTTTGTTTGGATACGGCCAGGCCATAGTGGCCTGCGACTGCTACTAAGTTTGCCTTCTGGAGATTTGCTAGAGCCTCAAAGGAGGGATCTTCAATAAACAACGCTAGGGGTGACAACGCCATACCTAACCACTAGCTACACTACACTACTCACACAAAACAAAGCTGAAGACACACAAGCAACTGCGACAAACACTAAACAACAACGTGAACTACCACAAAACTAACTAATCCTTACTCACACCCCCAACAACACACTCCAGTCACCAACCACTAAGGTGTTAGAGCAGTGGGGTGTAACATCCCGGACGAGCCCCCATGTGTTACACAGTGCCTCCCCAGGAGGGGAGTGGGATGCTAAACCTTGCTGGCCAAATGGTCAGAGAAAGGTATGAGGTTGTAGGTCCAAGCAAGGACACAGAGACAACAGATAACGTTTAACAATGGGCTTTATTTGCCATGGTATAAATAATAATTTGGGAGGAGAGGCCTATCACGCATACCACAAACAAAGCTCTCACTCTAATACTCACAAAAAGTCAACACATTAAATAGGACAACAAGGGTGGTCACAACCACACACCAAAACACTACCAACACAGACCAGAGCTTACGCACAAACCAAGTGAGTAGCAAGAGAGAGAGAGAGGGAAACAAACGGCACATTATATAGAGGGGAAGATCGATGGGATAGCTGTTGATTGCTGAATCCAGGTGCATGGGATAACGGAGGGGAGGAGTCAGTAATAAGTGATGGATTGGGCTTGATGAGGGAATTTGCACCACCTGTGGGGGGAAACACACAACCTGAACAGAACAAACACACAGAACAGAACAGAAACACAGTACAGAAACACCAACACTGGACCAGGGGACGTAACACTATATTACTATATTATTGACCAGCGAGATCAATACACTATATTACTATATAATTGACCAGCAAGATCAGTACACTATAATACTATATTATTGACCAAGTACGTCACCAAGACAAAAAAAATGCTTTTCCTGAATTTAGCAGGGGGGACACTCAGGTCAAATATCAATAGTTAGGATTAGTACAGTACATTTCCATTTAAGTAATTTAGCAGACCCTTTTATCCAGAGACATTAACAGTAAGTACAGATGCATCCCCTAGAACAATTTAGGTTATAGTGCCTTGCTCAAGGTCACAGCAACATTTGTCCCCCTCAAAAATCGAACCAGAAACATACAACTCGAGTGTGACACTAACCACTCTGATACTATGTATCAACTTTCCAACACACAATTTTCTGCTGCCTTGTAGCTAAGGTGTTCCTGAAAACGTCAGGGTTGTGTTTGATTCCCGCCGAGTGGCAAAATGAGAAAGAATGATATGAAATACAATACAAACATGTTATATACATTTTATAGATATTTGTATTCATAACAATGTACACTACATAAATTGCATGGTGGAGGTATTGCCCCAGTCCGTACCAGGTTGTGTATTAACCAGTCCTTACCGGGGTGTGTATTAACTAGTCCTTACCGGGCTGTGTATTAACCAGTCCTTACCGGGC
>JACXGM010027721.1:0-14369 GCA_016801145.1 Umbra pygmaea | reverse complement strand
TTCATCCTGTGCCATATTCACTGTGTATATTTGTTTGAAATGAATTTTACATATCCAAAAATGTCAAGGTCTTTTCTTTAAAAAAACATCAACCATATGTTTGTACTTGCCTCAGGTCCAGTGTAACAGGAGTTTAACTTTGGGTATGTTTTTTTAGGCAGAATTTGACAATTAGGGGGCGAGGCTTAAGAGGTTAAAGAATAGATATTTTGAACCAGCACCATGTAGGTTTAAACAAGTAAAAATGGTTTAGAGCTGGGTATTTTGAATTGGCATATTGAATATGGGAGTGGATAACATCACTTTAAATAATACAGGATAAGATAATGTTGACATTTAACAAATGTATATTATGGATAAAATTAGTTTTGTTTATTTTTGTGCATTTCTAGAGGTCAAAGATTGTCTTTGTGTTATTCTTGTGTTCAGTAGAAACATCTAAATATCCAGCTATTAACAACAGAGCCATTTAACATTTGACCTAACAGGAATATTTCAAATGTATATATAGACCCAAAAGAGACACATAAGCCGCTTTCCGACTAAGTAGTTACAGGAACGTAGTTATAGGAACAGTCCACTTCTAAACAGTTCTACTAACTACTCTCCCCCAAAACCGGTTTTGCTATTTGCATTCGCACTGGTCTAGTGGCCATAGGAACTGGTAGGAGGGGTAAGAGAGTGACGCAAGCACCGCAACAGGCTTTTATAGAGTCGTCACTAGACTTTAGCATAGCGCCACATACAACAACATTTCACAGTTTAATGTTTGTAACACTGGGTGTATGATTGGAGATAAGTGTGTAAATCATCTTATGTCTATGCGGATGATCTGGTTGTTTTCCTGGTTCCTTCAGCGGCTTGCTGTTCGTTCAGATTACAAGGCTGAAAACGACATCCAATACAATTAAAAAAAATAATGTTGTGTTGATAATGTCCTATGGAGTTCAAACCGCAGCGTTTAAAAACTAGGCTGCTAGGCTGGAGTCATAGAAATTGAGTAGCTACTTAACACAGAAACACAAATACGAAGGCTCCAGCATAATATGTAGTATATACGCAATAGACAAACGAAGCGACCGGCCAATTGGACCAATCGACTTAGACCTAGGAAAAGGGAAAAGGGAAAGACCCTGCTCTGGAGTAGGAGCTAAAATGGTTATAGGAACGGCGGTGCGACGAACTAAATAATCCCGCAATTTCTTCTATCGGAACACAAGAAAAAAAGGGTTATAGGACTGTTATGTTATAGGAACTGCAAAAATCCCTGCGGTCGGAAAGCGGCTATAGATACAAATAGGATAGATTTTTCTCCTCCGTTTGGAGGCCACAACTAAAATATGGAAGAGCCAAAACACACAGAGCTGGGATTTGGCCTACTACAGCCAGCATTAGTAAATTTCATAAAGGTGCAATGCATAAGACAGCCACTTGACTAATGACGACAAAGTTTCTTTTTACAGACATGGGCCTGTGCGAATACACACACACAGGAGACGCAAAAACAGTGTGGAGGGAAAATAGCAGCCATTTTAGAAATGAAGATGTAGCATTATGCTAACAAAAAAATTAATTAACAGAGACTGTACAAAGTGCACTAATAGTGTGGAAATGATCCCCAAATATATTTTTGATCTAAACATTGAATAATAAGAGGACCCAAATAAGCTACAAGACAATATTGACCATATGGGCCAGAGTAGGGTTGAGACTATTGGGAACGGTTTGTGATATTAAATAGAGGAGAGAGTAACTGAGAGCAGCGGTTGTTATTATGTATGTCGTGAGGACAAGATTGGCATGGAGGGTGACGTTTTATTGTCTTTTGAATGATCAACGAAGGATAATAAACGTTACCAGGTGAGACACAGAGGAGGCAGTTGGATGTCAATCTTCTGCAGAGATTGAAGATCCAACTGGAGATTAATGGAAAAGAGATTGTTTTGAGGAATTGGAGAAGTGGATACCAAAATGAAAAAATGTGTCTTACCCCACATGGACCAACAGCAGGGTTGCTTTTGCGGGAGTGAGGAGGTTGGAAAAATTAGATAATTCCAATTTTGGACGCGTAAATCCCCATTGGTTAAATTCCATTCGGGACCAGAGAGAGTGAAATACGTCTTCTTTGTGAAGCGAGAGACAGAAGACAGACAGAAGGTTGCTTAGACACGTTATCTATTGCAAGGCCACACACACAAGGACTCACACACTGCTGAAGAGAGACAGGGTTGGTTTTGGAAACAGAAATTCAGGCATAATACCTGTACAAATTAGAACATAGTAGGTTGACAGAGCACACATTGGTTGATGTACTAAAATTAGACAAATAAAATAGAATGAGGGTGCAAAAGTGTATGAGTAATGAAACCACTGTTTGAGTTTTTGGGAAAATGTAGTATTAACTTTCCTTGCGACTATTTTTTTTCCATCACCGTCGATTTCTCATTAGCCATGGAGCTCGCATGAATGATTAGTGGATCGGTTTATGAATGGAGAATTAGGTTGGGGATTTGTTAATGACTCAAAGATACCATAATTTGATTACTTATTAGTTCTTAGAGTAGGGTCAAATACCCTTATTTTGGAGCTGCTATTTTTTTAAATTATCATATAGTTGTACATTTTGACAACAAATAGTGTTTTGACAATTACATACAGACTAAAGGTTAAAGTATTTTATACATAGTTTGAACAACCCTACAGAAAGGGAGAGATGATGCTATTTTTCATCAAATTGAATCTGATACAAAATTATAAGACCTAATATTATTCTTAAGATACAGTTTAAAGTACACCATATTAAAGTTCACTTCAGCATTAATAGAGGACACATTTTGTTTAGCCTTTGTCAACATTTCCAAAATCGAAAACATATCCTCTGGTTAGAGTGTGGGAGGTCACCGACCAGACATGAGGCCTCCCCGTGAGGGGGGGGTATGAGGGAGTTATACACTAATGGATACTTGAGTGTGTTTTAGTAGAAGCTAAGAGTTCTTTCTTCACCATTTGAATGGAAGGATATGTATTATTATTTGTGATATACAATTTGAAGCCCAATGCAATATTATAATTTGAGTGAATCATTACATATGATTAAT
The DNA here is from genome assembly GCA_016801145.1 of Umbra pygmaea. Taxonomy (NCBI): domain Eukaryota; kingdom Metazoa; phylum Chordata; class Actinopteri; order Esociformes; family Umbridae; genus Umbra; species Umbra pygmaea. The sequence goes on along the minus strand of JACXGM010027721.1, from coordinate 11,271 downwards.
TGGAAATGTAACTGACATTGGCATTAAAGCAGCTCACTTATAAATACGAATATTGAAGGGATAGAACGGCGTGTTACAAATACACACGCACACACACACCCAAGTTATCTGTGTTTAACATTCTTCCACAGAACGCTAAAGATCAACAAGAGGGAGAGAGAGCATATGAATACTTCATTAACCTCTCCAAAACTAAATTTATCATGCAAGGATGACAAAAGGTTATTCTTAAAGCATGAGGTCACAAGGTGACATTTGAGAATGAGACTACCTGGTCTAAAGAAGATTATTACAAATGATAGACCAGGGTATATGAGTTACGAGAAATACATTATGATTGAAGACTGAGCAATGCTCAGACACACACAAGCTTTGATAAGAACAATTGCGTTTTTCTGAGAGGGGGATGGTTTGTGAGCCTACCCTTATTAAAGAAAATACAGAAAACAGACTGTGGCCTAACTGAAGCCACCCATTGATGAAGAAAACTGAGAGTCACTTTCAATGTGACTGATGACATTACAGCTTAAAGGTTTAATTGGATTTGAGATCCTGCTGATGTGATATCAAACAATATTAAGCAATGACAAACTTACAAATTGAGGTTAATTGACCCTGATGTTAAATGAACAATACTTATTAAGTTGACTAATTCTATGTTGACTGATTCCTAGCACAGGTACCAGACTGTGTGCTGATTGAATTCTTATGCTGACGTGGAATTCTTCACTGATGGGATCATCATGAAGGACGTCCAATTGCATTAATGATATGAAGGACTGATGGTTGATTTCTCAACCCAGAAGAAACTTGTTGCATTTAATAAACTTGTATATCTGTATCTCACTGAAGAGTAGCATTTACAAAGATTCTTGTTATACCATACGGGATATAGCTACTGATTTTGGCATCCTAAGGTACAAGACTGAATGCTAACATTGACAATGCTAATTTACTGTGGAAATCCATGGGTAGCACCTACTGACACCCTGCTGGAGAACCACTGTATTGCATAGTTTGACCGAGTGTGGATCAGACATTTACCACCCGGGTCAAAGAGTAGGGAGATGATTAGATGATAGGATTATTGGACCGTAACAGGTTGAGTTAAGTTTTTTCAAATTAGGATTATTGAATCAAGATTTTCCATTTGAGATTTTTATTGAGATACTTTTACTAACTTTCAGATATTATATCTCTTTAACTAACATAGACTTTTGACTTTTAGATATGATTACTTTAGATTTTCATCTTTAGATTTTTGAATCCTAACCTTTGGCTAATAAGGTTTTTTTGAAATATATTTAGATTATTCTAACCTTACACTATAGGGGTTTTACAGATTAGGATCTATTACTTATATTAGATTTAGATTTTAATTGATTTAGCCAATTTTAGCTTTTATATATTTAACTTAATTATGATTAAGATCTTGTGATTCAGGTTTTATATATAGTTATTTGGAAACTAAGAGATTTTTATGCCTTAAATCATAATATTGATTTAAAGATAGAATACATTTCATTTTATGATCAATTCTTGCAAACATCTAAACAACAATAAATGTTTTTTTAACCATTCTTTGCAAGATTTGTATTTCCAATGAGTAGGAGTCTGACTCCTGCCACAAGTCCTCAGCAAAGAGAAGGTGTATCTCATGCCTGAGCCAATTGAGAGTCATCCCAAAGCCAAGCCAGTCTAGATCTACAAGTAGACTGTTGGGCTCACAGACTAACTGGAGGAAATGCTGACGAGGTTCCAGCTGAGAACACAGATCATACTGTGTGTAGATGAAAGGGCATCCAAGATTGACCTGATGCTAGTACCCAGTAGAAGGAGATGAACATTGATATGACTTTTGGCCACACTGAGATATTTTGAAAGGACAGTGTACACATTTGATGTGCCACACCCAAAATTTACTGAAACATCACAGACATAGACAGTTCTAGTAAGGCTTGAACGACTGTACTATAGAGGGACAAGGACTGTACAGCAGAGAGAGAGAGAGGTTCAATGGACTCTGATAGCAGATGTTGGGAGTGATTCCATCTGACATTAAGCATCATAAAGGGGAGATGACAACCGTCAACAGACGACAGTCAACGGACAATGGACAACAGCTGATAGACGGACTCCGGACCATGAGGAACATCATGCAGAAATACCAGAGGGGAGTTGCGTATAATACCTTTAATGTTGATACATTGTTGTAAATTACTCTGACAAATTTGAGAAGAACAAATCTATTAAGAATAGAGAGATTTCGGTTTAGGGAAAGACTTAGAAACAAATAAGACATTTGTTTGTTAACTTGAGGTCTATTTTTCAGATGCTGAAGAAAGCTTGACAGTTAACAAGATAATGCTAGTTGAGGGAAAGTTAAGATGAGAATTGAGAAGAGCTTAATTTAGGACTAGAATTAGAATGACCTTAGAGAGGAAGGAATTACAATGAAGTATCATAACATATTATTTCATAATGATTTGATTGCGAGCTTAAGCATTGTTTTCTCTTTTTGTTCCAGAAACATCTCACATGGGACATCTTTTCTCAAATGCATGAAACCAATTGGAGAGAGTTGAAGCAACCCATGATCTGATCTTCCCTAGTAGCACTGAGTTTCCTGACTGGAATACTTACATGGTTGAAGTCCAGCACAATATATACTGACAGTTTGAATCGAATAAAGAATATGAGTTTTAGGAAGAAGAAACCAGTTCCAAGAGAAGAAACTGTTTTAAGAAGAAAATGACGATATGTTGATTGTCCCAAAGAGAGACAATGTTATTGAGAAGATTGAATAAAGAAGGTAATGACTTTGAGATGGAAAGTCAATGATTGAAGCTTTGGACCGGCGAGTCTGAAGTCATGAACTAACAGTGAATAATGAGGATGGACAATGTTAAGCCAGGTGCTAGGGAGAAGTTTCTAGGGGTTAGCTTACACAACATTTAGAATACAATATGTATTTGTGATTAGATGTTTTATGTGACATGTTAAAATTAGAAGATTAAAAAGGATTTATATGACATGCCTAGATAGAAAGAGATATTTAGGACAAAATAGTATTTGAGAACTAACTGATAATTAATTAGAATTGGATATAATTTAATCAGGAACTATCCAAGATTTGAGAGAAGAGATAGTTAGGTATGTAATTGCTTTGTACACATCTTAGTCGAGAGATGGATAATGCAGAGAAACGACAGATTGCATTTTTAGATGAAAATGAGTAAACAACAAATTGACTGACAACCAGAATTTGGTTGACCCTAATGAATGATGTAATATGATTTTCACATCTGCTTACACTGACATACACATGGATGATTGTTTTGAGGATGAATTGTTCATCCTCCTGTTTCCACTGATTCCAAACTTAATCAGTGCGAGAGTTACAGACACAGTTATACAAGTGTCCCATTGAGAGATAAGGGATTTTGGAACATGATAAAATGTATTTAATTGATTTTATATTTTCTTATTTTTATTGGGTGTTTTATTGAAAACATATCTGTATACTGACTTATACTTGGAATGATTTTTCCAAGGTAATTTATCTTGTTTGGAACTTTAGCAATTGTATAACAACTGGAGGATTGCTAACTATTATGTATTACATAGAATTACTTTCTATTGAGATGTCACTTGTGTGCCTATGGCTTTTAAGTGACATGAGTAGGGTTTGTTGATAAGTATATTCTATATAAGCAGGCTTAAATACAGTTTGAAAAGTTTAGAATGGTATTACTGGATGAGAGAGTTATATGGCTATACTTGAGGCCTGTTGGGGAAGATTCTAGACAGACAGGGAGAAGCTTCAGGGTCAAGCCAGATAAGACTTTCCTTTAGGAGAGTAGATGAGGAAGCAAGGCCAAGGATGACGTAGGACAGAGAGAGAGCTCTACAGTTCTTATATTATAACATCAGAATAAGCAGTAGCTTATGGCTTAGGACTTATAACTCTGTTATATATTAGACTGCTTATAACTATATGATCTATTGTAGGTTAGACTGTGATTCGATCACAGGTCTAATACATGGAGATGCCATTCAGACTATTAGAACAGGACAGTTTACTGACAGGACATTAGACAGATAATGGTAACTGAGTTATTCAGAAAGGAGTGCACTACGTAGTATGGATAATGTATGTTCAGACACTCAAGGTTAGGAGCAGTGGCCTGGACATTAAGAGATAGTAACCTACGTAGATAGAGGTTGAGGTAACCGGCACATGTTCTCACATGAGACAGTCATGAGTTGAGAACCTTCCAGAAGGTATGTGAACAACAACCCAACATGTATACAAGTCAGTTCCATATGACCACTTGGGGCATTTTTCAGAACACGTCTTGATGCCTTGTTATGATGACCCTGTTTCTGTAACGAGAAGTACTTTATTAAACATTCTATTATCTACCACAACCTAACTCCTGGAACCATCATTTCAACAAAGATCTTACCAGCCTGAAATTCACCATCTATCACACTTCACCCTAAATTGCTCCACGTAGAAGGCCCCTGTGCTTAATGTACTGTAAATCACTCTGGATAAGAGTGTCTGCTAAATGACAAACATGTAAATGTAAATAATTTAACCAATGCTTCGACTATTTTATTAGTAATCCCAGATGTTTTCCAAACAGATTATTAGAAAATGAATTTACAAATGTGTAAATATTGTGCCGTATTTGCAACAGCAAAGTTTTACACCTCTCAAAGTTGAAACTGCCTACTGTTGCATGAGTGAATTAAAAGTAGCTAATTATTAATCTCAGACTTGTCTTCACTAAATGTCCCTTTAGTAATTGACCTATATTAATAACACATGAATTTATAGTGAATTTAATTTAGTGCGTTTTCTTTTATGTATTTTAATTTGGGAAAAAGGGTCCGGTAAAAAATCGAAGTGGCTGGTAAAATTTCAGCACTGTGGCTAGTGGACAAAAAAGTTAATTTCCCACCCTGTACAGTAGTGTGGCATGTGCAGTGATCAGACAGCTTTGAAACTTGTGATTTAAAGGAGGTGAGGGAAACGAAGTTCACAAGTTTTGTTTGTAGTTCTTTCCAGGCATTTGCTGCTGCAAACTGGAAGGAGTTTCGACTAGAGCCGGACCGATGAAGGATTTTTAAGGCTGCTACCGATACAAATATTTGCTGATTTAAAAATGTGATATTCCGATATATTGGCCGATGTGTATATAAAAATCCAGAAACGAGTAACAAAACATAAACAGATTTCCCTAACATTAATTATTTGTAGTTATCTATGAGTCCTCACTAAAATAATATAATAATGCATTTAAAAAATAAACTTGTTTGTTTTATTGTCACAACAGAACAGAGGGACATCAAAATAGATAAAAGTTCTGATAAATAAAATGTATAAAAATACAAATTTAAGATATTAAACTTAAAGTCCTTTAAACAAAAACACAACAACAGCAAAACAAATCTAAGTTACCAGTATTAATAGACTTAATAGCTTCTAAAATATAACTTTGAACAAGACTGGAAAAAATATTCTGTTAAGTTCAATAAATTCTGATAAATAACAACAGCAAAATATAAACTGTATACAGTATATGAGATATTGTACTGAATCAGTCTGTCCTCAATAGCCACAGATCAGCAGAGGCAGTTCTTTTTTAATATTCATTTATCGGCCATTATAATTGCGGATACCGATAGTTTGGAAAATGCCTAATACTGCCGATATATCGGTCGGGCTCTAGTTCCGACCAAGAAAGGCATGTGCTTTTGGAGTGACTAGATCTTAAAGTGTGACATCTTCAACTGGATCATTAAGACAGTTGTAAAAACGAAACTTGTACTGGCACAAACCAGCACCAACTGAGCACAAATGATTGAGCCTATATCTAGTGAATTTGGAACCTGTGGGGGGCTGAGTGACCTCAGAATGACCTATAAAGTATAGTAAATATAAAAAAAAAATGTAAATACGTTCAAATTTGGCCCTGAATAAACAATTATCAGTTTTAAAAGTAGTATATTATATAAAAAAGTATTATTATATTATATAGAAAAAGACTTCTGTACCATCTCGTACCACTATGGTCTTGATTATGGTAACATGTAAAATCACTGCTTCTATTAGTATAAAACTAGAAAATCTACAATTTCTGGGAAAATTGTGAAGTGTTTGTGCAGCCACCCGTAGTTTCCATCTGGAGTGGTTAGAGTAACTAGTTGGAGTGGCTGGAGTAACTGTGTGGATTGGTTGGAGTAACTGGTTGGAGTGGTCAATGACTGTCTATGGAGGACTTCAGTTTGAAACAAACCAGTCACCAATTATGGCGTAAAAGCTGGAACAGCGGGAAGCTGCACATTTTGATATAAGATATGTGCATATGGACTTAAATGTAGGAATGGCAACAGTCTAGAAAATGTGTCAAGATTCAGCAGCTAGCAGCTGCTCTCACTCTAAGGGCCCTATTGTAACGATCTAAAGCGTATGGCGCAAGTGCGCTTTGGGCGTATCCAAATCCACTTTTGCTAGTTTGACAGCGGATAAAACGTTCCTTTCGCCAGGCGCATGGTCTAAAAGGGTTGTACTAAGTATCTTCATTAATTCATAGGTGTGTTTTGGGTATAACATGCAATAAACCAGAGATTCATCTCCCATTCCCTTTAAGACCCAGGCGCGTTTGTACCTTTCACGCATTGCTATTATGGCAGCGGATTTGCACCTTAATATTTTTATTTGTAATCTTTTGCATGTTTGTGTGCTGCTGCGCTTCCCTCTGCGTGTGCAACAAGCATAGTCTGCACGCACTGTGCATAAGCCTAGGTACATTTGACTAATTTGCTGTTAAAATAACAATGACATACTGTGCCATTGACTTTAGACCAAATTTTTGTTGGTCAATGGCGCGAACACTTTCTGATGCCTCAAGATCACAATACACCCAGAATTATCCTGAACACACCTCCCTGTTAGACCACCACACCCATGGGTGCAAATATGGGTGCAGGTGCACTTGCTATTTAAACAATGTGGGCGCCGGATGGGAAATTTACAACTGCGTCTGTCTTAAACTAGCAAAGACACTTGTGTTCGGGCATTGCGCTGCGTTGCGCTGGGTGCAAGATAGGGCCCTTAATCTGGAAAATTTGAGTCAATCTGTGCTGCAACTGGGGTAGCAGTTTTCACATGGCTCTAGTATAAAAAACATAAATCTCACAGTGTCAATAATCATACCGTAGGACTCCTAACAACCAGGCCGACATTTTGATACATAATAAGTCTATAAAACCTTAAAACTGTAGGCACAGTCTCAAGTTAGAAAACAGGTACAAAATGAGTTACATACCAATATACTGACATGTTTAGTCACAGCAGGTATAGCTGAACATTTTGATATAACTGATGTGTATGTGGACTGAAAAAAGGAGTGGCATCAGTTTAGAAATTGTGTCAAGATTTGGCAGTTGGCAGTTGCTTACACAAACTCCATTCATTCCTATGGGACATATTTCGCCAGAAAAATGTAAATATTTCATAAACCGTTTAACGAAACCTTCCACAAAACAATAACAAAAAACTCTATTGCATGCTTTAGCGTGTTACTTGTGACAGCCTTAATATTTATTTTTAGGGTCAGAGTTCTACTGAGGTAATAGACCTACATACGCCAACGCTAATGTATCTGATGTTATGTTCATACTAGGAGAAACCAAACCATTGAAAGATGCTTCAGGACTATGTGGCCTGTTTACTCCTTTCTGTCTTCCACCCCGCTGTGCTGGTGCCCATGCCACTGCCTGGTGACTCCGGCTGTACACCTCCAGAGCGCATCCAGTTGTCCCTGCCCAAGACCACTGAATAGTGTTGATGCTACACAAAGACTGTGGTCACAGCCCACCCAATCCTATCTCCATTTATGGATACTAATTGATAAACAATCTGACCTTAATACAATGGGGTGTGTACCATCAGACTCCGCACCCGGTACAGCCAGAAGATGACTGCTCCACACCCTTGAATCTGGCCTCTCTCTAGGTTACTTCCTATGTTCCACCCAGTAGGGAGTTTATCCTAGCCACCATGCATCACTTGTTGTTGCTTTGTCTTGAGGGATTCATGCTGGGTATCTGTCAAACCACCCTGTGACGACTGCTGTTGTGAAAAGAGCTTTATAAAATAAATTTGATAGAAATTTTATTAATTGGTTTGTTTCTCCCACAAAGGTGAGAAGACTAAACCTCTCAAAGCATATTTCCGACAACCACTTTGATATTGTCAGGGACTTGTAAACCCAAAAGAAATTATAACAGAAACATGAAAAGTGTAGATACAAATATCTTGACGGTTTAATAAGTCCATCGCAATTGTACACAACACATTTTCATTTGCATTAATTGAGAAATGTAATCGCCACAACAGCCCAATATCACATCAGCAAAGCCACGAAGGTACACTTGATTTCATGAATAATCAAAGGATATTAGGCAACATCGGGCCTATTTAAGAAAAAACATGTTGTCTATTTTATGCACAAATATTAAATCATTAACACTAACTCTTTCGATTGGAGCTATCAACTAAATACAAAACTACCACGTTTATTTTTATTCAGATGTGGTTTGGTTATTCCTAATTCAATTTCAAAATGAGAAGAAACGGTTAAATGAAGGCCAAATATTCCTGACTGGATCAGCTAAAAATAATAGAAATAGGAAATTTACCCCTATTTATTTAGATTACACAGAATAGGGGCAATTAGGTCTGTAGAATATAGTAAAACAAGTCAAACAAGGAAAAAAACAACAGAAAAGTGAAAAAATAGTGTATTACATATAATAGTCAGATAATTTGTTAGTACATGTTTAAAAGAAATGTTTTCTGAGATTTTGCGGTGATATCGATTTGGTATCGATACCGAGGTATCAAATCAAGTATTGGTATTGAAGTAAACATTTTGGTATCAGAACAACACTAATGTAATGAAATGCTTCCAAACTATGGATTTCTTAGACATTTAGTCTAAAGTACGTCAAATATAAGAAATAAACAGCTACATTTTGAAGTTAGGCAAAATCTTTAAATACACTGTTTACATATTTGCCAAGCAAAATGCATGAAAATGAAAGATGTTTAGCATTATAGGTTACATGTTAGAAAATAGCATTATCCATATCAGTGTTGCACCATTGGTTTTAAATAATATTACCAAATATAATTTTTGTAGCACATTATTTTTAGTGGACTAGGCCAACTAGCCTGCCTGACATGACCCTGTGCACAAGCAAGAGCTCCGTAATGTGAAATGGAAAGGCGGAAGACAGGTGTTGAGACTGAAATAACTCTTGGACAAGCATCAGCCTACAGATTAAAGTATTGAATATTTAACGAAATGGACTACATATAACATCATACTCTGCCTACCTTTAGTGTAACATCACAGAGTTCCCCAACTTCGTAGAACTGGCGCAGGGTGTTGTGGAAGTCTTTCCATGCCTCATGGGCCTCGAAGACAAATGACCCATCTGGATCACACTCTCCATCAGGCCTAATGGTTTTCTGATGCTTCTCCTTCTCCTTGTCCTGCTTGAGCTTATGCTGCTTGGCATGATCCGGCACCATGTCGCCTGGTGCCATCAGACTAACAGACAGCTACACCTTGGGGAGACGAAGGGGACAAAGACAGTGACAAACACTCCCAATCAATATCTGAGAGCTTTTGAATTGGAAGTTAGAACAGTTATTTCTCACTAATATATTTTAGGCATACAAATCTAGGGATCTAATAGCTGACATTTTAAGATTGTAAAATGTTTTTCCATGACTGCGGCAAGGTTGGTGAGGTATTTCAAGGAACAATTTCATCAAACTGCATCTGTGTAAAAAGGCAATTACATTTATTTCACATTTTAAAAGAATGTTGTGTTTTATTTAGGTTACTCCCTAATCAGGAGGAGACGGGGAGAATGTTGCTCACAAACACAATCAATTTCGAGGTTGTCTAGATTCAGCATGTGGCACTCCTGGAAACAAAATGTAACCACAAATCCATCTTCATTTCATTTCATTTTCATTTATTACACAGGAAAGTTAAAAGTAACATTAAGTTACAATATAAACGGGCCTGACTCAGTTTAAAAACTGGTTTCCAGCAGTTTCCTGTTCTGCAGAGACATAGAAGGTAGAACATAAGCCTGGATAAGCATGGATTTTTGCAGTTCCTAGAACATAACGTTCCTATAACCCTTTTTTTCTTGTGTTCCGACAGGAGAAATTTGGGGATTATTTAGTCCCTCGCACCACAGTACCTATAACCATTTTAGCTCCTACTCCAGAGCAGGGTCTTTCCATTTTCCCTTTTCCTAGGTCTACGTTGGTCCAACTTATAAATTACGCTGGTCGCTTCGTGTCTATTTAGAAGGAATAGTTTGTATGCCTTTTTGAAATGTGTGATGGATGGTCATGTTCTGTTGTGATGGGGAATATCATTCCAAATGTTGGTGTATGTAGTTGTGGTATGTCAGAGCGTTTGAGGGTGCAAGTGCAATGCAGTGATAAGACCACTTTGGAAGATTACTATGGATCTTAAGAGCTCGATTGTATAGACGTGCTATTGGTTCAGTAATTTCCTTAGTGGTAAGGGACCAAATTGGAAGACAGTATGACATTGTTGAAAACCCAATTGGATATAAGTAGGTTTTAGAAACAGAAAAGAAAAGATATGATCTATTCTTGTTATACACATAAAGTTTCTGATTCAGTATTTTCGTTAAGTTAAAAATATGTTTGCGGTATGTAAGGTGTGAATAAAGTAGCACACCATGATATTTGTAGGTCTTGGTGACAGCAAGATCTTGGTTTGTAAAGGTACCGTATATACCCAAATATAAGACGAGGTTTCTGTCCTAAAAATAGGCTGAAAAATTGGGGGTCGTCTTATATTCGCGATATAGACAAAATCACGTGGAAAACGGAGAAAGCAGGGGGAAACAGCAGAGGGCGCCAACACAATAGGCTAATTAATGACAGTGTTATGAATTAAATAAACAATAAATTGCCGCCATGGAGAGATCAAGAGATAACCTTGAGAAAAGCGCTTCAAAAGTTGGTCAAATAAACCAACACGTTCGAAACAGTTATATCATTCATTTCTGAACTCATTGACAGAGTGCACTTTATTTTGTGACAAATTAATCCAAATATTTAAATGTGCTATATGTAAAACGGACAGCCAGCGTTAAAAAATGGGTACTCCCAGAATCGAAACTAATGTGACGAAC
>JACXGM010027720.1:0-14370 GCA_016801145.1 Umbra pygmaea | reverse complement strand
CTGTGATATTAACTTGCGCTTTCATTTTTTCATGTACAGAAACGTAACGCTATCGTATTGGGAAGCATATTGTTTTATCGGCTATAATTCATCATGCTCCTGATGCATTATAGCCGACGAAATAAGGTTACCTTAAAAACAACACACAGTGATTGACAAGCATTTTATTTTCGGAGAGGACCGTAATGGTAATTTCAATGAAATGGGAGCGCTCGGCAGTTATTGTGTAGTTAGTAACATAACGCATAGCAAGCGTTATCAACATTTTGTTTTGTGTTAATGAAATATAGCCCTTATTTGCAATAGGCCTCCTGTAAGCAACAGCCTTGTTCCAGATTGTCACCGAGTGTTTTCATTCTATAATTTGACAACTTGGTAAACACTGCATCAAGGCTACTTTCCTTTGATTATTGAACGCAGAAAGTGAAAACGTCTGCGACGAATTTTCTGCGACAATATTTTGGTTGGTGTGGACATTACGTGTGTGAAAATGAAAGTGAAACCAAACATCGACACAGGTTTATGAAACAAACTAGTTTCATCGTATCGTTTAGTGTGGACTTTGCACCCCAGTGAACTTGTATGCAAAGCTGGTGCACCCGGCAGCTGTTGTTGATCTGTTCTGTATGCTCGTCAATTAATTTTTTTATTTAAAGCCAATTGAATCTTATCAGTTAACGGTTAATAATCGGTTAACAAGTTCCGGTTGTCGGTCAGGAAAATTACCCGAAATGAGCATCCCTAATTTGTACATTTTTGTCTTTTATTGATGTAAAATGTTTAATTGATGCAAATTTTATTCATTTTATTTGATGTTTATTGATGTAAAGCACTTTGAGCTGCATTCCATGTGTGAAAGGTGCTATATAAATAAATGTTTATTTATTATTATAATGTGTTTAACTCCATTTTATTTACTCCAGTCCAGACATGAACAGGAGCCCTTCCCCCTCAATTGAGGTTCACCAGCCTCCACTGTTTGAAACAGCCAGAAATATAAATAAAAGTTGACTGTCCACACTTTTGCCTCATTCATTTTTAATATATTAGTATTTTCATACAGTTTGAGTTTACAGGAACAAAAAGCTATTTTGACCTTCCTGACTCAATACATATGGAAGGCACTGTACTTTGTGTAATGGTGCTACTAATATATGAGAACATTTAGAGCAATATTACACACATTTGGTCAACATTATTGGCACCTCTGAATTGTAAGTTTATCATGTACAATATCTCCTGATAAAAAATGTGTAGTGAAAGTGAGTAGAGCCCGACTGATATATTGATTGGCTGACATTATCGACCGATATTAGCAGTTTTCCGATATATTGGTATTAGCAATTTATTAACTGATGACACTCATTGTATTTACATTTTAGTTTATTGTCATACAAGTGGACATTGTGCGCGGTTTTACTAAAATTGGAGTGAAGAGAGCATGCTGCTTCCCAGGTGATTGGAATAGAAGCATCCCAGACTAATAATGAGCCAAAATGCTTACATGTGCCAGTTTTCCTATACAGTGAACTCTGACTGTAGGCTTGCACTGCAAACAAAATTGAATGGCCATGATAGATAAGAAAGCAGCAAATCCACACAGATTTAAACCCAGGTTGTGTCTCCAGCTGCGCACAGCTCACCGGGTAATATGCCAATTATTTTCATGCTGCTTTCCTCTCATAATATTGAATAAGAGCAGTGCTTTCACAGCGCGAGGGCGCTTTAAGTGTAGCTTCACCTGGAGATTGTTTTGTCGTGGCAGTGCTCATTCAGCAGCATAGAGCCGCTGCAATTAAGTACTTTAAGGATCACTGACAGAACTGTCACTACACAAGTTTACATGAAATTAAACACAAATGGTGGGCAAAAATGGAAGATATAGAATGATATTATTGAAGTCTCCATCTTGGGAATGACTCACCTCTAGTGTCATAGATGCTGACCTTCTTGTCATAAGTGCCGGTCAGCAGCACGTCCTGCTGAGGGAGGCCCAGGCAGAGGACAGCGGCCCGGGCCCTGATGAGGCCTCTCTCTGCACCTTGGGCCCCCAGGTCCCAGAGCCTCACGGTGCTGTCAAAGGATCCCGAGGCCAGCAGAGGTCCCCTGGCCGCCAGGCACCAGACCCAGCCGCTGTGGGTGCTGAACAAGCCCTGCCCCCCTAAGGTGTGGAGCAACTTGCCGGTGGAGCCCCCCTCCCGCAGGTCCCACAGGTTCACGTTCCTGTCCCGGGAGCCTGAGGCACACACTGCCCCCTCGCCCCCAACCAACAGGACCGAGTTCACCTCTGCAATATGCCCCGAGGGGAGGGACAGGCGCTCCAACGCCGGTGGAGGACTGGCAGGGCGGCTGGACTCGGCTCGGTCTCCCCGGTCCCCCATGTCGTCTTGACCGTCTCTGTCCGGGAGAACTCCAACCCTCTCCTCCACCTCGATGGCTTCCAGCACCCCTTGTTCATCATCTCGGTCCTCCTCCACCAGGGCTTCGGCGGCAGCCTCCTTCCTCTCAGCTCTCTCCCCATCCTCCATCAACGCCTCCCCTTCCCTGTCTAACGGTAGCTCCCTCACTCCCTCCGCCCGAACACCAATCTCCTCCACCTCCCACTCTTCAATTTCCTCCTGAGCCAAGGCCTCTCTGTCTCTCGGTCTCTCCTGAACCCTCTCCAGCTCCCTCTGCCTCTCCGCCTGCTCCGCCTCACGGGCTGCCCTCTCCCCCTGTCCTGTCCAGCAGGCAATCAGCTCCTCCATCTCCAGACATGCCGTGGGCCAGTCAAAGCCATCCCGAGGCCCCACGGGGAAGGAGGTTCTGGTGCAGGTGAGTCTGTGTGCTCGCAACTGCCAGGCTGTGACGTCCTTGCCCACATCACCCAGCGCGTGGCACACCTGGAAAGGTAAAGCCATGGATCTGAATAAACCCCAAATTCTAAAAAGCTGGCTTAGATAGTTCAAATTCACTAAGATGGGTAACCAGTCCAGGACAGCAAAGAAAAGCAATACTTTTTTCGGATGATTAAGCCACTGGCTTTTTCCAATTAATGGCAGTGTATTTTGACTTCAGCAAACTGTTTTGTCATGTCAAACAACCATTTTCAGAAATAGATTAGCCACCGGGTATGCTGCTGTCAATTGTCAACTCACACACATGTACAGTTAAACTTGTGGGGACCAGAAAACATCAAATCTACGTTACCTGACCTTAACTTAACCACACCCCAACCCTAACCTAATAACCTTACATTGATGGCTAAACTCAAACTCCCACAATGCCTAAACCAACGCACATTGCCTGAACCTGAAAGTACCTACATTTTGACTGTACACTTAATTTTAACCATGACCCTGAACCTAACCCCGAAGCCAGAAATTGACTTTGTCCTCACGGGGACCAGCAAATGGTCCTAATATGGGTATTTCTGTCAAGTATTACCATACTATCCTTGTGAAGACCGCTGGTCCTAATCTGTTAAACAAAAACACACACACCTTTGGCAGAACCGTGACGACACACTGTGCCGGGAGGTGGGAGGCAATGCGTGCCAACATTTCCCATGGCAACGACAACAAGCCACTTCCATCGGCAGATGGGGAGGGGCTGGGTTCAGCAGACGGAAGCCGAGAGCCTGACGACAGCCTGGGAGAGAGGACAGTGTGAGATGAACTGTTATACTCTTGTTACACGAAATGTCAAGGTGGGTGAATATATCAAATTCATTTGAATAATCAACGTTTTTGAGGTTATTGTTATATTTTCAGATTATCATAAGATTGTTACCCATAGCATGTGGGCTTTTTCTTGAAACACTGATTTTGACACCGTGTTCATTTTCTAGAAGTCCTACAAGGCAATCATCATTGCAAAAAAAGCAATAATCAAATTAGGTAATACAATTAAATGCCAATATTTAGCTTTGGGATCTCTTCACACATTACATTATTGCGGACTTTGAAAATGCAGTGTATTTTAAACATTCAAAACTCTAACTTAAAGAACAATAAAGAAGAAAAGGCCATAAACATGAAATCAAAAAGATTATGAATTTCAGGCCATATCGCTCCAGCCCTACGAACTCTACGGTATCAGCTCTAATGTACACTATCCATTCTAGCAGGTGGATGCATCCGAATCCTGCTAGCAGTGCTCAGTAGCACACCACTGTAGGTTTAATGGAAATAAAGGCAGGAAGACTATGTTGTGTGAATGTGATGAGGTCATACTAACCCTAACCACCCAGGCCTAGGAGCTTCACTGAGCGGGCCTGATTCAGGGGTTCTCTCCCCTCTCCGGACTCTAGCCTCCTCCAGCTCCATGTCGACACAAGGCTCGGACATCCACCACACTTACTGCAAGACACAGATCACAAGGGGACAATGCAGCATCAGTGCAAAATTATCCTAGTTAAATGGGCCATCTTCATTTGTGACATGGGTTGTTTGTAGGTGTGGCCCTAGCTCCATGCAAGCTGTTACCACCGCCTCCCAAGAGACAGAGGACAAGACGGGGGGCATTTCAGCCATCCTCCATCTCAGAGGATGAAATGTATCTCTCCCATACAACACACAAAAGGCTTGACTATTAGGGAATTTGACACATATGTAATGTGTTTAGCAGCCGTAGGAATGCAGGGGTCTCATTTATCAAGCATTCAAGCATATGCAACAATCTGTGTAACCATGAGTGCAATCATTTGTACGCATATATAGTGAGGGATATAGCACTACATTAACATTTGCTTGATTATGTTCATAAACATCCGAACAGCCATGTCCAGTAATACCCACACTGCCAAGTGATGAAATAAAGCAACTTCCTCTGAAATGTAGACTAGATAATATGGAGAAAATTTTTCCCCCCAGAAGTAATCATACTTGGATTTGGGCTAAGGAAAGTGGATGAAACTTATGCCACAATCACACACACACTACATCAATGGAGAATGGCAGAAATACATTCATTTTCAATAGAACACTGCATTTGCCTTGCAGCATTGTGTGACGTTGCAGTGCATTTTTGTGATGCAACCATTCGAAAAATCTAATGGATGCTTAGAATTGTATGTGGAATTGCCATGGCAGAAGTGGGAGCAATGAGTGAAGTTAGAACTTGTGTTGTACAAATACAGAGATGATGCATGCAGACAAGTTTCTGGATTGACGCTGTTGATCTGATCCAGGCGTGGTTTTGCTGACAGTTATTGGCTAGCTCATCCTGGGTGAGATGCAAAACTGATAAGGTCTTATTTTGTCTGTTAAATCAGTTCTCTTTGACAATTCTCTGATTATCTTTACAAAAGAGAGTACGAACATTAGGGAATCAACTCTTATGGATTTATTCCCAAGCGTTTTCGAAACATCAGTGCAATTACTGGCATTCTACTCAAAGGTACAACTGCATTCTACGACGCAGCTGAAGAGAAAATAGAGCTGGGGCACTGGTACGCTCAAGGAGTCACGGATTACAGACTCTACTACCTGGAATATTCCTCGCAAACATCTGTTCACTCATCAACAAAATGGAAGAACTTCATTTGTTGTTGGGGAAAAACCGAAACCTTTTCCTTATTTTCTGCTATATGTTTCACGGAAATGTGTGGAGCTATACAGGACTCTGCGATTCAGTTGCCTAGTTTTACAATCTTTTGCGCGGACTAAGACAAAAATCTCTCATTCAAAACAAAAGGAGGAATATGTTTCTACACCAACAACGGCTGGGGAAACGATGTATCCGTTATCCTACAGTAATGTTCTCCTGACCTTTTTATTAACTGTAAATCCTTCTAAAGCCCGAAGGGAATTTGCATAATTTATTCTGATCGGTGTAACATTCCACCGAGCGCCAATGTGCATGAGGCACAACTGCAGTTAGCTGAAAAGATACTTGGTGAAAGATCTGGAGCACCGAAGCAACAGAGGCTTGTACGTGTCTGGAATGCACACATTGGGACATTTTCAGGTCTGCCACTAACAGCCTTGATGAATATACAGACTGCAAGGACTGCTGTGTTCCTACAAAGTACATGATGACTTACAACAAACACTGGTTCATGGTCAGCCATGGAATTTCATGCTTTTATGGGCAAGGCCACTCTAAAGGAAGTGCCCAATTTGCCAGGGCACCAAGGCCATCGCCCAGGACAACAAGGCTATCAAGCTAAATCACCAAGTAAATTGCTTCCCAAAGTGAAAATCCCTGCATTTATTTGCAATTTTTTTAACTAATGTTTATTATATAAAATGTTTGGACTTATCTTAAAAGGTCATGCAAAATGAGAGGCTGAGCAATAGCGAACATTTTTGGGCCATTAAAATGTGGCTGGTAAGTTAAGGGCCAGGTAAAGTATGATGTTAGATTGTATTTAGGTGTTGAATGAGATCCTAATATGGTGGAAGTTAGCTGAATTACAGCCACTAATTAAGACTGCGGTATATAAGCTGTTCCCGACCTGGCGTGTGTCAAAGTTACGTCACAATGACGTAGATTTTGCTGGCGCATGGGGATTTCGAGTGCACGAGCCAAGGGCACGCACCACTCATTTTTTTCAGCAGCGTGCGTCAAAGCGGAAACAGGAAGCATGGACGAGTTTGAGGGCACAGTAAACGATTCATAATAACACAGTTAATGGTTCATAATAAAACTGTACATGGTTCATAACAACATAGTTAAGATAATCTTTGCCACTGTTGACATTAACTGCTGCCAGTTCTGCGATCGTTTAGCTTCATCTTCTTCTAGTCCGTAGAAATCAAAGTTGGTAGCCTCTCCTCAGTTGCGACACCTCTGTTCAGGAGAAGACTGCAACTAGTGTCGCGAGCACCACACGTGAGTATAAATGGTTACGGCACTCCCCTGACGTCATCGTCACATTGGCGCGTGCCAGGGACCTGCTAATTATTCATTTCTTCCTCTGGGAATCTGATCTTCATCTGATTCACAAAATAGTCAAAATAGTCAAACACAAAACAGTCAGCAATTTGAACACCAAATATACAAACACTTTTGTAAACAATCAAAATGCAATAAGTGTACAAGTATTTGTTTCAACTTATTATTTCCATTCAACTAGTTGCAGGAGTGACAGTGAGATCCTCTGATTGGCAGCGACAAATCTGTGACGGCTGTCTGCCAGCTGCCACAGATCCCTGGCAGCTGCCACAGACCCGCCACAGATCCCTGGCACCTGCCACAGACCCGCCACAGATCCCTGGCACCTGCCACAGACCCGCCACAGATCCCTGGCACCTGCCACAGACCCGCCACAGATCCCTGGCAGCTGCCACAGACTCGCCACAGATCCGCCACAGAGCTGTCGGTCAGTAGTCAGCGCACTGACTAGTGTGGCCACTGCATGGCAGCCGTAAGAGAGGTTTCGATCAGTAGTCAGAGCCTTTGATGAGTCTGAGGCGCTGGCAGCTTGCCGAGCGGCACCACAGCAACTACCTGTCATCATTTTATATGTAAGTATATAAGTATAAACAGAGGCGTCGCTGGTAGCGCTCGCTTGAATAAACCGCAATAATCATTGTGAAGTCACTACAAAGCTAGTAAATTGTAACCAAATGCAATTGGTGTGTAAAGAAACAATAAGAGCATATGATTGCATATTGATTTAATATATTGTCCATGTTTCATGTGAAAACCCAAATGCATTCGTAAAACATTGACTAGAATTTTTTTTATCCAAAAGTAGACTAATTTTACACATGAACACATGAACATGGACCCACTGCCTAACTATAATTATTGCAATGAATTACAAGTGCTATTATTCTGTAGAGAAAACCAAAGAGCTCATGCTCCCGGCACCACACAGTGTTGCCAGGCGAACGCGCCGACCCCACCACCAGTGATGCCTCTGTATATAAATATGTAATGTATTTATCTGCCTCGGTTGTCGGTCAACTGGCTTAAAACTAAAACAGGAAAGATGCTGTTTTTGATTTAAAAAAAGCAGTATCGTTTACATGCACACAGAATAAAAAAGATGCTAACTGGAACCGAAAATTGTTATTTGGGTGATGCCACAGGGGAACCATTTTTAGTTCCACAAAGACCATTTAACAAGAGGTACTTGAAAGAACCAATCAATAATGAACATAATGGTTTGTTGCCACCCTAACCTTATGCTTTCAGGCTACCAGGAACCTTTAGTACTTGAAAAAAATAGAATTCTTGAAGAACGGTAGATACATAACTAGGTTCTTCAATTGGTGATGGCTATTTGAAGAACCACTCATTTGAAGACCCGTTAAAGAACCATTTTTTCTGTGTGTGGGCTTGGTTTATGTTAATAGAATTTGAGACATAATGTAATTAAATGTACATGAAATATTGGAAATGGTCTTTTCTGTCCGTATCCCGTCCTTTTAGCTTTTCTTCAGAACACCGATTTAGCCTATACATGCTACCAAAAACATTGTCACATACAACACAACAAGTGTTCCTCTGTCAGTGTGATGAGTAATGGTGGACATCGATGGTCTTATCAATGAATGTTCATTTCTCTGACGGTTTTGATATCAGTTTGATATCACGATTATTTTAGTCATTATTTGAAATCACAATTATTTAAATCGATTACTCACTGACTTTGGAAATTTGCATTTGTTGATTTTGAAAAAGCAGTAGCGGGTGCATTTTCTGACTTAGTTTGTTTGAATGTTTGTATTTTATTAGAAAGCAATGTCTTTCAATTATATTTGCAAATAAGTTATATTTATTATATTAAATGAATAAACACTTCCAAATGTATCTTATTTTCTATTTTGCCTGCAGGTTTTTCATGTGCGCACGATCACTGCTATAGAATCACAAACAGCAGTTCAAACAAACTACTGAATAGAAGTAACACGAAGCCTGGCTCTTCAGTAGGTAGAATAATTGTTCAAAAGTAATACATGGCTCTACACTACACCTGTGCTAATAAAACCAAGAACAAGAACGTGATCAACTGTTCAATGATAGGGGTGGGTCATTATTTTCATTGCTTCGGTACTGAGAGATGCGCAATCTAATACTGAAGAAAAATGTTTCAGTAAACAACGCTGCAAGGACACAAATAAAATATCCTAAACAAAAATCACAAACAGACAAAGCTGATAAGCTAACTAACAAACAAAAAGTACCTGCTTTGCTGTGAGGTAAACTCATGGAGTTGCTGCAATCACCCTGCTGTAATATATAATATAATACTGTAGACCATATATCAACACTCTGCCTTTGTCGCCACTGAGAAATGCACATTTCTCATATAAAGCACGCAGAGCAACTCTGGTTAAGTGGTGGCGAGATCGCAAATTATGACGCTTGTCCGAAGTATGCAACAACATTCGAGAGCAGTCGTTCTCAACTGTGCTAATGGGGCACACATCTTTGGCTAAAAAGCATGCAACAGTGTTTTTGTTGCTGCGCGCCCAATGGATATGGAGTTACACTGTAAAATGCGTCTTTAATAGACGACTGAGTGAGTTTCGCTCTCGTTTTCGGGAGGGACAAAAGTGCGCTTGTGAGTGTCATTGGAAGACAAAAATAAAAGTTCTTAGAAAATGCAATGTACGATTACACTGTTTTTGTGATCGTTAGGAGCTGAAATTGAAATTGTGATCAAAATTTGATTTTAGCTGGCGGTGCTTTCATTCTAGTGGTAGCATGAGACAGAGTCTACAACCCACACAAGTGGCTCAGGAAGTGCAGCTCATCCAGGATGGCACATCAACGCGAGCTGCGACAAGAAGGTTTGCTGTGTCTGTCAGCATAGTGTCCAGAGCATAGAGGCGCTACCAGGAGACAGGCCAGTACATCAGGAGACGTAGAGGCCGTAGGAGGGCAATAACCTTATCAGGCCTAACAAAAAATTTTGTTTGGTTCCGGTTTCCGACCGACCCTGTCAATTTATGTGCAACCCAAATTTATTTTATGACCTACCGTTTTTGTACATAACGTTATTTTCGTTGGTTTGAGGTAGCCTACTGAGCGATGCGCAATAATCACAAGAAATATGTTACAGTAAAAAACACTGCAAGGACATAAATAAAAATATCCTAAACAAGACTCAAACAGACGTAACAAATCGAAACAAATCCAAACATTCAAACAAAGTACATTGCGCTGGTCACCGTCACCAAATTCGGACAATGAAGACAAACGCTAGACTCATTCCAATCTCGCTCCCGACATCTGAAAACCGGTCAGTGCACAGCAAAGTGAGAAATTAGTTTCTTCTTCACTAACGTGATAGGCGGTCAACATCATCCCTTCATCCAAGAGTTGCAAAACATAGCAGGGATCGCAACGGGAACCAACATCAGAGGTAGTCACAGTAGTATATTGGCTAAAGTCACCATATAAGTTAACATTATTAACCTATTAAGGCAAAAGCAATCTTTCTTCCAGCTATTGGTAGTTGGCCAAATATCAGGAATAGGCCTATTTTTTAACATTATTGACGATACTCTGCTCACAAAAACACAATAATTATTAGCAATGAATTTAATAGATGTGTTACATGAATATGCTATTAGCTACAACAGATTAATTCATCAGATGATGTCTAATTCTAAAAACACTATCAGTGATACATTTTTGGGAATTTGATAAATGATATAGTAATGTTATTTCTGAACATTTGTATAAATTTGCTGCTAGGTCATTTTAGGGCTAGTGTGCACTCTGTTCGCATTCGAGATGCTGTTTTGTGCACAGCAACTTCATTTAACCCCGCCGAAAGTTGTACAGACCAAAAAAGACAAGCTGAAAAATTACATTCTGGGGAGCAGGCTTTTCTGTGTGTGTGTGTGTGTGTGTGTGTGTGTGTGTGTGTGTGTGTGTGTGTGTGTGTGTGTGTGTGTGTGTGTGTGTGTGACAAGGTGTTGGGAAACATGCTGGGACACACAAGGTGGTACTGTACAGGTAGGCTATGTTATGAAAAAATAAAGTATCCATCGCTACTATAAAGAAAAAGAAAAATTCTACCTATCCCTTGCTGCCACTGCGGAAAAAATAAAAAAATAAAAATAAATAAAAATCCCTACCTACCCATGACCTCAACTGACAACCAACAGGAACCAAACTTTTTTTTTTTTAGGCCCCAGCAGCATGCCCAGGCGTTGTAGGGAGGTCATACGAGCATGTGGAGGCCACACACACTACTGAGCCTCATTTTGACTTGTTTTAATGACATTACATCAAAGTTGGATCAGCTTGTAGTGTGGTTTTCCACTTTGATTTTGAGTGTGACTCCATATCCAGACCTCCATGGGTTGATAAATTAGATTTCCATTGAAAAAATTTGTGTCACTTTGTTGTCAGCACATTCAACTATGTAAAGATGAAAGTATTTCATACGATTAGTTCATTCATTCAGATCAAGGATGTGTTATCTTAGTGTTCCCGTTATTTTTTTTGAGCAGTGCAGGTTAATATGTTAGCAGGTGCCGATGTCTGTGTTAACTAGCCAGCTTATGAATTTGCTCTGGCTTAGCCATCCAACGATGCCAAGCTGTGTTAACGAGGCTAACTTAATATTAGAATTTATGGTGATAATAATTTTGAACAAAATTAGGTTAAGTTAATTTCCATTAACGAGGATTCTTAGTTAGGTAAAGGTATGGTTAGAGTGGGCAAGCCGGAGTGCAACAACCGCTTTCTCAGGTTGTGTGGAGCAACCGAGGTCGGTGGATCTTAATTGGGGACGCCAGGCCCGCATTTCCGTCCGGACTGGGGGAAACAGAACAGTATCACACAATGGGTTTGATGTGCTACACACCAGTCCATCCACTCCGGTCCCGAACACGAGCCCGGCGTCCCCAATTAAGATCCACCCTGGTGTTGAGGCATTTACCGCTTGCAGTCGGAGGATCACAGATTCACAGTCTCCACACAACCTGAGAAGTGGCAGTCACTCTCCTTCCTTGGCCTTCCGACTGCACATGGTTTAATTTTTTTTGTTGATTACTTTGGTTGTTAGTGTAAATTATTGTGCTTTGTTATGTACATTTTATAATGACTAGTTAGCATTTAGGGTTATAATATTTCTTAACAAAATGGATTTGCATGTGGTTGGAAAATTCTGTGAGGTTCCACAGTTAGGGCAGAGCGGACAATTAGATGTTTGACAGCAGCATCTCAGATTGTGTCTAGGCTCTCGGCTGCTCGTGGTTTCAAGATTAAAACGACTATTTCCATTATTTTGCGTCTTCACTACACCTTAAAAACATGGGATGTTTAATAGAAATAGGCATTGCAAAAGCTATTTAGGTAGAGACCAGCCAAGCTATGAAAAAAAATGTATATCAAACATCGATGTTTAATCTCACGATGCCTATCGGTGAAAGATGCACTGCAATCATCTCCATATTGTGCGCTCTCAGTGTTTTCCTTGGCCGAGATTTTTGTCGCTTTGATGTTATAGCTAAAGATCATTAATTGTGTGGGGTTTTTTGCACACACCCAAAAGACTCAACCTTGGAGTACCTGTTTTCACCAGCACGGGATTCTGGACTTTACGTTCCTTTATCACGCCCTGGAAAGTCAACCCTCACTGTTTTACTTGGTGCCTAAACACTACGTCAAGAGCCTACCATTCACCAAGAAAGTGACTATAGAGGTCGGCTAATTAATCGGAATGGCCAATTAATTATGGCCAATTATGAGTTTTCAAAATAAATATTAATCGATACTTTTTTGGTAAGAATCCACTTCCTCTAGTGTTACAATTCCATAGCAAGTCACGTGAGAACTGCGTGCAGCCAGCCAGCGCCTCTGTCGTGAGCTAGTCTGGAGGAAATTGTCATTGCAGAGAAGCCGTGGTAAGTTTGTAGTTAGCATGAAAGGAGATCAATTAAAATCAGTTGCATATAATCACTTGTAGCTTCACATTGTTAATATTAGTCTAGAATAATGGGTAGAGGTCAGGCCTGGATTAAGAATTCAGAGGCCTCTGGGCACAATGGCTTGTAGGGCCTCCCACCCCACCCACACAATCAAGTTTTTGAAATTTTTGTTACTATTTGTTGGTAACACCCATAGATTGTATAACTACTGGATGGAGCCATGTGTGACGTCACACGTTGGTTTGTTAAGATCTGATTTGGGTCATCAAAATTGCCGTTATGGTCGCAGACATCTTGGTTGCGGATGTAACGATTTTAGACTAGAGGGAGGAGTAATCTAGATAGCTAACAGATATTAATTGGGATGCTAACAAAAAACAGTATTAAAACATAATGTAAAACAAAATGTAACGTTACTTACTGGAAAAAACTGAAATGCCAAATTCCACATTGAGTCCTGTCATGAAAAAAAAGCAGCAGAATTAACTAATTTTGTATGTTCATCTTGTCTTGTCGTACAACCGAACGCCATAACCAAGCCCTAAACGCCCCTTTGCTTCATCGATGATTTTAAAATCAACGTGACCATAATTCAAAAAATGTACATCATGATAAACTGCAGAAGGCTTAAATCTAGGGATGGGCATTCGATGAAACTTTCTTCGTCGATCGTCGGGAGAATTAACGATTGACTATCGATTAATCATTAATTTTTTTAATTAAAATGAATTGGTCGTTTAACGTTTTACAAATAGATCCAATGAAAATATAAAAATACAGCGTGTTTTTCCTTGATGAGATCTTTATTACAAGAAGAACAACTTGTGGCATTTAAACTGGATGTTTGGTTAGCCTAAACTTGAGTATGAGCTGCAGTGCTGTAAAGCTGCGGAACCTGCAGCTGCGAGCCAGCGTTCTTAAACAGAGACCCTCGTTTGTTCCAAAATAAAAATAAAAATTGTGTTAAACAATAACATAATAATAGCCTAATTAGATCTGGCAGGTTTTGTCAAAATGTAACTCTTCGAGAAAGAGGGTGAGAGAGATACCTAAAAGTTAATTAGGCTATTTAACAAATTAGGCTACTTAACAAAGCCTCATAAAATGAACTAGTAACTCACAACTTCTGCCCCAGTTTACTGATTTTTGTTGAGAAAGATAAGCATTGACATGATCAGGGGTCAGACGCGATCACAACCTTTTGACCGTCAGTTCAGCCGCAGAAACACCGGCTCTGGGGACTGACGTTGCCGGGATGCACAGATACCTCAGCGCTAACTTGGCCATCACGTGGAGAGATGGCAAAGTGAGCGGAGTGAGCGTTTGGAAATCCTGCTCCTAGCTCAATGAGCGGTTGTCCAATGACCATGTAGCCTACACGAAAAACAAACCGTTTTTAAAGTACAGTAATATACAAATGTTAATACAAGACAGTGCAATCTCATTAAACAAATGTACTGTATGTATTTTCTATAAATAGTGAAGATGAATTGAAATGTTAACAAACTTAAAAGATTCCATGTGGTCACACAACGAAAGGCTATAG
>JACXGM010027719.1:0-14370 GCA_016801145.1 Umbra pygmaea | reverse complement strand
CGCAGGTTACGGGAGGGTGAGGCAATGGTGAGGAGTGAGTTTAGGTAAGGAGGGGTTTTTCCTAGGATTGACTTGTAAATTAGGTGATACCAGTGTGTCAGGCGCCGAGTGTGTAATGAGGGCCAGCCCACTAGTGCATATAGGTCACAGTGGTGGGTGTTAAAAGGGGCATTGGTAACAAATCGGATGGCACTATTGTTCAGGAAATTGTCTTGACCAGGACCACACCCCTAAAACCATTGAAGCAACTGCCATGTGATTGGTTGAGTAGATCATTGAATTAAGGAGAAATTGAATGGCTGTTCCTAATAATCCTTTAGGTGAGTGTATATTCCCTTCTAACATGAATGCCTTTTAATTAAATGTGGAAGTAAAAAAACAGTAACCTGTTTTCTGTGTATCGTTTTAAATAGGCATAGTATTTCGACAAGTTACTTGTGCGCAATGACTGCGTATAGTTGATTGGACAAATTAATTAAACCAGCACTCGTTTGGTGCCAGTACCCGATTTTGAACTACTGTTGGCTGATCTAATGATTTCACATAAATCCCCCTTATTCATCATATGGAACGCAATATAGCTATTTAACCCTTGTGCAGCATTTTTTTTTTAAACGGCTAGGTCATTTTTCCCTGAAAGCCTTGAGGAAAACAGAACAGATAAAAGTTTTGGTTGATAAAAAATGGGTACAGTTCTGTGGGAACGAGAGCAGTGAACCTCTACCCACTATTCTAGACTAATATTAACCATGTGAAGATAACAAGTGAATACGTGCAACTTATTTTAATTGATCCCCTTTCATTCTAGCTACAAACTTGCAATCACTATTTCCTCCAGACTTGATGCTGCAGTTTCGGACGGGTGGACTGCTCATGACAGATGTGCTGGCTGCATGCAGTTTTCACGTGATTTGCTATCTAATTGTAACATTAGAGGAAGTGGTTTCTCTCCACAAAAAGTATCGGCCAAAATCGTCGAGCAAAAATGCAGATTAATAATTATTTTGAAAACCCATAATCGGCCATAAATAATCGGCCAGTCCGATTAATTAGCCAACCTCTACACTCCTCCATACAGACCTTGTCCAGATCCTTCAGGTTTCGGGGATGTCGCTGGGCAATACAGACTTTCAGCTCACTCGAAAGATTTTCTATTGGTTTCAGGTCTGGAGACTGGCTAGGCCACTCCAGGACCTTGAGATGCTTCTTACGTAGCCACTCCTTAGTTGCCCTGGCTGTGTGTTTTGAGTCGTTGTCATGCTAAAAGACCCAGCCACGACCCATTTTCAATGCTCTTAATGAGGGAAAGAGGTTGTTGGCCAAGATCTCGCGATACATGGCCCCATCCATCCTCCCCTCAATACGGTGCTGTCATCCTGTCCCCTTTGCAGAAAAGCATCCCCAAATAATGATGTTTCCACCCCACCATGTTGGGATGATGTTTTTGGGGTTGTACTCATCCTTCTTCTTCCTCCAAACACGGCGAGTGGAGTTTAGACCATAAAGCTCTACTTTTTTCTCATCGGACTACATAACCTTCTCCCATTCCTTCTCTGGATCATCCAGATGATCATTGGCAAACTTCAGACGGGCTTGGACATGCACCGGCTTGAGCAGGGGGACTGCAGGATTTAAATCCATGATGGCGTAGTGTGTTACTAATGGTTTTTATTGAGACTGTGGTCCCAGCTCTCTTCAGGTCATTGACCAGGTCCTGCCGTGTAGTTCTGGGCTGATCCCTCACCTTCCTCATGATCATTGATGCCCCACGATGTGAGATCTTGCATGGAGCCTTAGACAGAGGGAGATTGACCGTCATCTTGAACTTCTTCCATTTTCTAATAATTGCGCCAACAGTTGTTGCCTTCTCACCAAGCTGCTTGCCTAATGTCCTGTAGCCCATGTCAGCCTTGTGCAGGTCTACAATTTTATCCCTGATGTCCTTACACAGCTCTCTGGTCCTGGCCATTGTGGAGAGGTTGGAGTATGTTTGATTGAGTGTGTGGACAGGTATTTTTTATACAGGTAACGAGTTCAAACAGGTGCAGTTAATACAGGTAATGAGTGGAGAACAGGAGGGCTTCTTAAAGAAAAACTAACAAGTCTGTGAGAGCTGGAATTCTTACTGGTTGGTAGGTGATCAAATACTTATGTCATGCAATAAAATGCAAAATAATTATTTAAAAGTCATACAATGTGATATTCTGGATTTTTATTTTAGATTCCGTCTATCACAGTTGAAGTGTTCCTATGATGAAAATACAGACCTCTGGGTCAGTGACAAATAAGGGTTGGTATGATGTCCAAATCAAAAATATGGTTTGAACTTATTAAAACAACATGTTAGATGTTTGTTTAAGGGTCAATGACGTGACGCCTACATTTTCTGTCCAACTGCATTTCTTTTAGTTAAAATAAGGTTTTAATGTACAGAAAAATACCATGTATATGTAGTACCTCTCCTATATATTTTTTCTCTCTTTAACATTTCAAAAACCATTAGTTATTTGTTATTTTTTGTTATTTAAAGTGTCAAAATATCATGTGGTGCGACCGTCTGGCAATGACTGCTCTCTTGAAAACTTCTTTGAAATTACCCTAAATCTCGTATCATAATATACGAACAAACTTTGTTTGTTTAAAATAATTTTAAATTTCATTTTTACAGTGTAGTAGAGTGCTTAAATCATATTCATAGTAATTTTTTTGCGCAATATCAGATTTTTCTGAGAAACATTGGTTACACCAATTGACATTTATCGGTTACACCAACTGACCATACAATCTTTACCAAGAATGACAAGCAATTGACACATGAAATTGATCGAAAAGTCATGGAGTAAAATTATTTAGGTATATTTAGCTTTGCCCTGTGTTGATGGGAAGATAGAAAACAATTATTTATTGTTTAAAATGCTATCATTTTAGTCAGAAGTTTAAAATCACAATATGGAAAACGTTGCCGCATCTACATGCACATATGTTGAATTACTTATGTAAATTCAACATGTAGGATATATTACACTAACAAAATAAGTAAATAAATATTATTTGGATTGCATTTAGAAATAAATACTGATACATTTTCTTTGTGGAACAATTGAACATTTGAACAGCACACAGCAGCTAATTTGAGGGAAGAAGACACAGTAAGGTTGGCAAATGCAGTTGAAACAAAACCACTGAATGCTGTGTGAGGTGCAATCGTTTTGTTTGCAGTTCTTGTTTTTACTGTCTGCCAAAGTTCTGTGCTGACTGTGGGCCAGAAGCATGCAGAGATTGATTAGAAATAATAGTGTAATGATAGTGTTGGAGGTCTAATGATTGGAACAAGTTTCAAGAAGCATATGGAAATGAATGCGTGAAAGCATAGTAATGGCGCAATGGCCCATAGACTTTCGTATATTCTCATAGATATATTCACTTACAATTCATTATGTAATTATTTGGACTATCTTACTTGTAATTAAATGTACAAATGGTTAAAAGACATGACCCTAATTTTTTCTGTCCCTGAGGTTTGAACAACTTTAGAAATGTGAAACTGTCATAATAAAGTTATATTTTACTTTAAAATATATTTTTCTTTGGGCCCCTTTCTTGAAATGCCTGATTTTATTAAGTTTTGAGATACATTGTCTAAATGGTGTAACCATAAAAATGTAGCACCAAGAATATAAGTTGTTAAAAAAAGGTGTAATGATGTTATAAACAACCTCTGAAATACATTGGCATAATCTTAAACATGTATTTTTTAATACAAAATAATAATACAGAAGCATGGCAGTTCTGAATATTTCTATTAACATGGGGAATCATGTCTGCCAAGTCAAACGTCTGGTATGTCTACTGGTGTAACCACTTTTTTTGGAGCCATTTTGAAAAATGTTAAATGTGAAATTAAAAACAAATTTCATTTATAGATGTTTAAGTTGTTTTTAGATTATATTTCAAGCTGCACAGTATATTATCATTTTAATCATTATAACAACAACAATAATTTTAATCACTTTATTATTATTATTAATATATTATAATAATGAATATTATTCATATTAATATTATTAATAATATCTATCATAATAATAATAACAATAATAATAATAATAATAAACATTACAAAAGTAGAACTATTGTCCATAACTTCATCAAATTAATCTCATAAAGGAAGAGGTCCAATGGTGTCACCCGGTTACACCAATGGACATTTAAAATTGAAACCAACATTTACAGGCATTATTGTGGGGGACTATCATATGTAAACACTTGACCTTGGTTTGAAGATTTAAAACTATTTTTCATGTTAATTTGAATATTTTATGATAATTTATGTTTATTAACATTTTACTGAGGTCATACCATTTGACATGTATTCTAATCATACCTGACCATGACCTGAAAATGTTTTATTTTGACAAATTTTAGATAGAGTAACTAACCTTGCCTTGTGGCATTTGGGGTGTTCAGGGGTCATTCTGTTTGACATCACATCGTTTCACATGATCTTCTGGCTCAAAAGTTTCAAAATGGCTCCAAAAAGGGTGGTTACACCAGTAGATATACCAGACGTTTGACTTGGCAGACATGATTCCCCATGTTAATGGAAATATTCAGAAATGTCAATTTTCTCTTTTATTATTTGGTATTAAAAAATACTTGTTTAAGATTATGCCAATGTATTTCAGAGGCTGTTTAGAACATCATTACACATTTTTTCAACAACTTCTATTCTTGGTGCTACATTTTTATGGTTACACCATTTAGACAATTTTGCCCTTATTCTCTCAATATCATCTCAAAACTTAATAAAATCAGGCATTTCAAGACAGGGGCCCAAAGAAACAGATATTTTTAATTAAATTATAGCGTTATTATGAAATTTTCTCATTTTTAAAGTTATTCAAACCTCAGGGACAGAAAAAAATTAGCGGCACGTCTATTACCTCTCTACATGCTTTGTAAGTAGGAAAAACTGCAAAATCGGCAGTGTATCAAATACTTGTTCTCCCCACTGTATGTGTCATCCACTTTGTGTTTTGGCATGACTAGCTTCCTTATATCTTGCATATACTTAGCTGTAAATAAAATGTATCAAAACTCCATACAGAAATGAGTGCATAGTGATCTGTGACCCCATTTTAAACTGGGCTGGGTTAAGACTAAAGTGTGGTTAAGATGATTGTAGTAGATGCCCATCCTGTCCTTCCCCCACACAGCCCATACTTTATTGAGCAAAGGACATTCACTTTTACTGCAATTAGCATTTTCCTAATCTACTGTCCACTGACTAACTCCTTTCTATGTGCCAAATTTACAAATGTGTGTGTATATTTTAATGCTATATTAGTCATTTCCAATGGGCGGGTGATCAAATCCCCATGGAAAATTTCAAGCAGATTACTAATTTTCCTTTAAAGTTCAGCTTTCAATGTGTAAAAAATAAATTTTACCACAAAGCCAAAATTCCTTTAACTTCATCCAAAATCTTGGGTTATAACATTCTTTTTTTCTTCTGATTGATATTATTATCCAAATAACCTGCAACTTTGTATATATCTTAGCTAAAATTAAATGTATTTCTCCTTTACTGTCACAGTGTGGGGTGTATGTGAGAGAGGGAGACCTGATAGCAAAGCAGTAGTTGTTATCCATCATCATTTAATCAAGGTCCAGGAGTGAACATGTACGTGTCGTAATGGCATAACGCGGGTGCATCACAGAATATAATAATGGTTAAATGCTCTTTTAGTGGCACGGACACTAATACAACTTCGAATGACAGCCCACATCGAATGACAGCCTACACTGGAGAGAGAGAGGCGTGGCTAACACAAAAGGGATATACA
Organism: Umbra pygmaea; assembly: GCA_016801145.1. NCBI lineage: Eukaryota > Metazoa > Chordata > Actinopteri > Esociformes > Umbridae > Umbra > Umbra pygmaea. The sequence continues at coordinate 8,524 of JACXGM010027719.1, read as the reverse complement.
CAGGAAAAGGAACATACCTAAAGGTACATGAAACAGAATAAATGGAAGAACTAAAACACCCTGCAATGCACTGAAAACACAAGGGGAACCTAACCAAACAAAATACATGAAATAACCCAAATATACTAAAGAGTCCATGTCTCAGTTCAATACAGTTTATAAACGCCAGCCCTCCCTGGGCTGGGGGTTACAGTACCCCCCCCGCAAAGGCCACCACACCGAGTTGGCCAGACCAAAGGGGAGGGCCAAAGGACCCAAAACAACTCCACATAGGCAGGAACCCCCCCAAGACACTTACCCAGGTGGAGGGTCCGCTGGCGGTCTCAGGAGGCCAGGCAATAAGTTGGGGGGTGAGGGCCCTGGGAAAGGCAGTGCAGGGGGCCCTGAGACCGGCTGCGTCATCCCTCAAGTCCGGCGGTGGAGGCAAAAGCAGGCCCTCCCGGTCCTCGGCAGCCTGGAGCTCTGAAACCGGCTGTGGCGGGGCCTGACGTGGAGCCCGGCTGTGGCGGGGCTGCCATCTTGGGTGGATCGTCGGCCATCTTGTGAGAAGTGGCGGCCATCTTGTGACTAGGGACCCTAACACCCTGACGGGGAGCCCTAGGATGGCGGCTAACACCCTTCACCGAAGAGCTAGTGGCCTTGGCTGGATTCCTAGGGACCTTGACTGAAGCCCTAGGGGCCTTGACTGAAGCCCTAGGGGCCTTGACTGGAGCCCTGAGGGCCATGACTGGAGCCCTGAGGGCCATGACTGGAGCTAGGTGAGCTAGCATGGAAGCTAGTGGAGCTAGCATGGAAGCTAGGGAAGCTAGCAAGGTAGCTAGGAGAGTTAGCAGAGCTAGCCTGAGAGCTGGGGGACCTAGCCTGAAAGCTATGGGAACTAGGCTGGAAGTTAGAGCTAGGTGACCTAGCCTGAAAGCTAGTGGAGTTAGCCTGGAAGCTAGTGGAGCTAGCCTGAAAGCTAGTGGTGATGAGGGGTAAACAAGGGGTGATGAAAGTAGGCTATCATGTGAATTTATTATCAAGTTCATGCTTTTTTGTTTTTTAATTTGTTGTATATTGTTTGTCTTGTTAAAGGAAAACCTTTTGACCCAACCCAGCCAGTGAATTATGCTGCCTCAAATATAATCTCCTCCATTGTTTACGGCAGCCGTTTTGAATACAATGACCCTCAATTCCAAGGCATGGTTGCCAGAGACAATGAGGCCATACGCCTTTTAGGTTCTGCGTCAATTCAGGTACTTTCTACTTATACAGTACACTTTGTTTTCATGCTTTGTCTCAGGAAACAAAGTAGTTTATTTTACCTGTGCTAAGGTAACATATGCTGCCTTTCATTTTGATTTGTTACTGGGGATAGGTTTACAACATGTTCCCCTGTTTGGGTCCGTGGCTAAAGAACTGGAGGAGAATAATGAAACATATTGACAGAAACAAGAAAGAGATAAAGGAGTTAATGCAGACTCTGAAGGACACACTGAACCCTCAGATGTGTAGAGGCTTTGTGGACTCATTCCTTGTCCAAAAACAGACCCTGGAGGTAAGGAGTGTAACTGTCATCAGTGGAATTATGTTATAGCGGTGATAGTTTTACTCTCATTTTACATGCAGAACGCTTTTTTTTATCTTAAATCGCAACATAATTTCAAAATATTAAATGAATTTTTCTACAGTAATTTAGTTTTTAGTCACTATAATTGTCATTATCATTTTGTTCTATGAACAAGCTATGTGACTTGTGAGATCTGTGTCTGTCAGGATGCAAACACCATGGACTCCTACTACCACAGTGATAACCTGTTATATTCTGTGTACAACCTGTTTGCTGCTGGTACCGACACGACATCGACAACCCTTCGATGGGGGCTGTTACTCATGGCCAAGTACCCCCACATACAGGGTAGTAAAAACACTTATATACCTACTGTAGGTGTGCACATACTGACTGAAGACTGCATGCATAACTAAGAAATAATATATCTATGTATTTAAAGGATTACCGTTCTAGTTCAGGTTAAGAGTTTCACAGAACATGGTACATTTTATATTATCTTTAGCATTCTCTCTCCTTTCGGTCTTAGACCAGGTTCAAGAGGAGATCAGCAGGGTTATAGGAGATCGTCAGGTCTTGGTAGAGGACAGGAAGGACCTTCCCTACACTGATGCAGTGATACATGAGACCCAGAGACTGGCCAACATTGTACCCATGTCCATCCCTCATACCACCAGCCGAGATGTTACCTTCCAGGGATATTTCATCAAGAAGGTAAAATACCCAGTGTTTCGAGCCTTTGAGTTCTCCAACTTTTCCTTGACCTCCAGCACGAGGCAGCGACAATTGGTTTAGCGATGTCTGGGATACGGGATAGATAAGTCAAATTCTCTAACTTGCCAATTCGCTCTTCAGAATCTCCTTGTGTGCAGATTGGGTGACATTATATTCAATCATGTAAGTATAGTTGGTGAGCATAATCAAATACAGGATCTGACTAAAAGGCTTCCATGTTGGATGAGCAGCAGTGTGAAAATAATTGTCCGGTTTGGCGACATGTGGTTGGATCAACCATGTGTGTGCCCCTCACCATCCCACATTTGTCCAAGGGGTTGCGGCGCTGCTGACAAGACAGTGTTAGTGGGAATTGGACAAGACCAATTGGGAGGGAAAATGTGGGGGTGGGGGGAGGGGGAGTCAGATATCTACCTGGCTTCCTGTAAAGCATGTAAGAGATCACAATGCAAAATGCATAAACCCATCTCGCGTTGCAAAAAGTATACATGTCAATGACTAAAACATCAGATTTTGTTGGCTGTAGGGGACATCTGTGATTCCTTTACTGGCGTCTGTTCTGCAAGATGAGGATGAATGGGAAAGCCCCCACACCTTTAATCCAGACCACTTTCTGGATGAGCAAGGCCGATTCGTTAAGAAAGAAGCCTTCATGGCCTTTTCTGCAGGTACTAATAACTCCTTATCTTTTATCATGTGGTAGGAAGTAGTCCTATTGGACAGACATCATGTTGTGCCACGTCTCTCCTGGTTCTTAGGTCGTAGGGTGTGTCTGGGGGAGGGTCTGGCCAGGATGGAGCTGTTCCTCTTCTTCACCTCCCTCCTGCAGCGCTTCCGTTTCTCTCCTCCTCCTGGAGTAACAGAGGATGATCTGGATCTCACACCGGCTGTGGGGTTTACACTCGGCCCTTTACCCCACCAGCTGTGTGCTATGAGTCGGGTTTGAGGTTAAAGACTCAGTGGCCTAGCCTGGAAAGATCCAGACCCAAATCCTGAACGATTTAGGGTCTGGGATCGAGTAATGTAAATGACTCAACTCGAGGGGCGGCACCAAGCGTGCATTTGAAAATCTCAATGTACGCAATTGGATAACACTACCACCAATCACCAGTGGGTTTTCACTAACCCTATGGCAGAGCTAACTGGTAGATTAAACCCTTGCCGTATCTGGTCTGCAAAACAGCAAAAACGTCCTTCAAAAAAAGTAACAATTCGAGCGCCGTCTTCTGTTCCTATTTTAGACAAAAAGCCAAGTCTAACTTGTTCATTGTAGCGGCCAAAGCAGTTTCACACAACTGGTGTAGATCCATAGCGATCTTACAATGTTTACTAATGACTTGAGGCAGGGGTGTAGCACAAAATCCTGGGCCCTATGCATAGGCAGTCCTGATGGGCCCCCATCCAGATAAAATACAATATATTCCAGACTTTAGGGGCCCTCTCTCCCCTTGGGCCCTGGTAATCAGTATTGGTTTTACCCCCAGTCCGACGCCCCTGACTTGAGGTCGCACTCGCAGAGCGGTCGTCATCTGTTTAACACGCCTGTGGCCCGCCTACATCAGATACACCAATGTGATTGGTGCAGCTCAGCTACAAGGGCATAGTTAATGAGCAGCATTACTCGGTGCCAGAGTAACTTGCTGAGCAAATTCAAATTGGCCTCTCGCGAGAACTCTGGATTTCCAGGGTATCAGTGGCCCAGGTTGAGACTCAAACATTATCTAGTCATCTACAGAATAATGTATCAACTTGAAGTCTTTTTAATTTGTTTATGATTTTGTTATCTACATGTATGTGTACTTGTGGAAAGACAGTAAACCTGAAAAAAATATCTATTTGACGCATTACTTATTGAGAAGTTCAGGAAAGTGAGTGAAAAATGGAATGTGGATAAATGCACTGATGTGAATTGCGATGGTCCTCCTCACATGCGCTACTCACACATCACATAAAGAATGATGTGAAAAGTGATGAAATGGCATTGTTAATGTTTGTCTGAAGATTAGTTTCTGAGGATAATAAATAAACAACAAATGTACTTCCTGTACATTTTCCACTTTTGAAAGACAGTTGATAATAAAACTTTTGGTAATTTAACAGAAGTAGTCTGAGTTAACAAAACATGATGGATTTTGTTAATTGAAAACATTATTTCTACCAGCAGATGTCTGTTTCATTTGTTATAAACTTGCCTGGACAGAACATAATTTATCCTTGACAAAATGTTGTACAGTAACTAGCTATCTCTCTGTGGTCCAAACTCAGAGTACACAACCAGCCCTTTAATGACATTAGAGTTGCAAAGTGTCGGAAACCTTCTGGTAAATTTCTGGACATTTACCAGAACTTTGCCATGGGAAGTTAAACCTGGCAATTTTGCCTAAGGGGTTCAGGTTCCGGTCTAGAGGGGATGGCAACAAAAAGAAAGAGATCAAGTTAACAAACCAGCGAAGTACACAAAAACAAGGGAGAAGGGGCACAAAGAACAAATTGGTAAATAGCCAATTATCGAACAAGTCGAAGATGACAAGAAGCAACTAACAGAAGAAGCTAACACCCTAGCTCCTAGCTACGATGGCTCTGGGACAGAAATCAAGAAAAACCGGTAAGCTTTATGTTGATACTGGAAAAACTAAGAAGCGTTGGGAAAGAGGTAAAATAATTTCTAAAAGACACGAAAACAAAACTACAGGACATCAAAGGAGAGCTGGACAAAACTAACGCGAGGCTCAATGAAGTGGAAACCAGGGTCGCTGACCATGAAGATAAGCTCCAAAGCACAGATGAGATATTATCTGAGATGATAACAAAACAGGAAAAGCTTCAATTAAAATTGACAGGAGGGAGATGCTCAGACAAAATGGGGTCCCGGAGGGAGCGGAATAGGGATCACAATCTGTGACCCATTTTGTGTTGGAGCTACTTCGGGAGAATCTCAACATCAACAGGACTACAGATCCAGAGGGCACATAGAGCATTATCATCTCCCCCACCAGACGGCTCCCAGCCCAGGTTGATCCTGGTAGAATTCCTGTGCTTCACTGTTAAGGAAGAAGTGCTTATGTTGGCAGGGCAGAAGAAAGGTTTAAGTGGAACAACAACAAGATAAACCTCGACCATGACTGTCCTCCGGAGAACAGGGCCACGAGGAAGGAGTATGCCGAGCCGTGGAGAATCCTGAAAGACAAGAATCTGCGGTTCTGGACCCTCTATCCGGCTTGCCTGAAGGTGTTTTATGAAGAAGGAGCTAAAAACTACAAGACAGTGGAGGAAGCGACAGCGTATCTGGTGAGCTGGGGGCTCAGAGAGAAGTTACAGAGACGGCCGTCGTGGCAGGCAGCTGGGCATCGGCGCCCCCGACAGAACCGAGGAGCTGCAGGATACAAGGAGAGACTGCAAGTATACAGACGGGAAGTGAACTCATTTCATGTTATTTGTATGATATGGATGGCATGGGGAATTATAATTATTGTCAAGCTAAAATAGGTGGAGATTCTCTTTACTGAGGGTGCCATCACAGTGGAAGGCGTCCTAACTCAGGGAGTAAATAGGGGTTCTCCTTCAAGGACGAAGGGAAGCAATGGAAGCAATTCACTGCTGGAAGTGTGTTTAGGAGCATTCACGCTTCAGTTGTACACCAAACATTTCTGTCTATTCTTTACTTATCTCATATGCTGTTTTTCTAAGGGGCCTTGCCTGCTGCCGTCGGGGGTACGCTGTGCGGTCAGTTAAAACAACTACATGCAAAATGAGCCAGTGAAAATGATTTCTATTAACCCATTTGTGACGGATGCTGCGCGGCTAAACATTTTTCATGATGCGTGCAGCAAAGAATGTACTGTCATTGATTCAAATACACATGAGATGTTTCTTGTTGATTTTTTAAAGACAACATAACCACCTAAATGTATAGTGGTTCTCTGAAAATCACCTCAATCAATCAGACATACACGTGCATTTGTTTTTGAAAATGGTTACAACAGAGGAGGATTTTGACAGTGAGGGAATTGAGTTGGAAGAAAGTGAGGAATTTGGAGGGAGGTGGTAGAGGATTACCTGCCGTGCAAGGCAAAGCAGTTTACCCGCAAACCGTATTTTTACTAATGAGCTATGGGACATGTTGGTGACAGAAACTAACCAGTACACCGAACATAATGAATAAATAGCATAATAAATAGTAATATAATTATGGTGATGATTGTTGATAATGAAGATAATAATAAATGAAATAATGTTAATATATAAAATATAATGTTAATATATTAAAACTACTCAGTAAAAAAATGCAATGTGATGGTGAATTTGAAAAGGTTTGGGAGGCATGCCGGGAGAGCATCACACTAGCTCCAAGCAAGAGATAGAGATACAATAAAACAACTCTGCAAGTGTATGTAGTTGAAGGCACAGTGAGTCAACACAACGAACGAGACAAACAGGAGGGTAAAATACTATTTTTTAGCACTTTAGATGTTGTGTTGGGGGAAATTAAATCACGATTTAACAAAACAAATAGTCAACTGTCGGAGGTTCTCTGTGCCATGGATCCTGAAAGCCCAAACAAGGTTGAGCCATTGTTGAATTTATTCCAAAATAGAACCAGTGGAAGCAGAGTTTATGGTGGCTAGCACATTCTTAAAAAAGGAATTTGCTAACACATCCAGCAAAAACAAATTGGATGCCACTTAGTGTTCAAAACTACAGCAGGTCTTTGTCAACAATGCCAACTGTGCTGTTGGCACTGAAAATTGGAATAACATTTGGGGCTTCTACAGCAATGTGTGAAAATTCATTTTCCACCCTGAAGAGGTTTTTAGTGATCAAAGATGTTGCATGTTACATCCCCGAAACGCTGATCTTGTCCTGCTGGCATTTGCGAAAGATTTGACAAAACAATTTTGCCAGAAAGGAGAATGGCATCAGAAACTTCTCGAGGTTTAATACAACTCTTTTAAAATGTAAGGTACATGAATAGTAAATTGTTGTAATGTCATTGCTTGGTTTTACGGATCTAATAGTTACACTTTAGGCATGTTCAAACTGCAGCTTAACCTAGTGATTAGCCTAGTGATCAGTGCAGTGTATTCCTTAACCAATTGTTTTTGAAGCAAGCCAGTCACATGTTTTCTTGAGTATAACAAGTTATGTATTTTCTTGGATTTGATCTATATGATGATTTCATTCACATTTTGCATGTCACAGTAAAATCAACAACAGTCTACTAAAATAAGTTCTAATTAGTTGCATAAAGATTTGTAATTATAATTGGCCTGTTGTCAAAAGTATGTGAAAATAAAATCAACCCAGTGTCTTTTGTGATGCTATGGGCAAAATTGGTGACTCGGGTAGGGTTATTTGTGTACTACTACATTTTGGATAGGCCTACATCCCTACAAATAGTGTACAATACTACAAACAATAATTATACATAGAATATTGTACAATATGCTAGCAGACTAAATATAGCTGTGACCACAGGTCTTACTGGCAAACGTCTCAAATTGTATTTAGTGTCACATGACTTCCATCAACACACCTTTGACAATCATTACTTTTGTCCCAAATATAAACAAATTAGCTCTCTCCACATCTGTTCCATAGGATCTGCACTTTAATCCAAATATTGATTTGGAGGCTCATTAGGTGGACTTGCACCTGATACATAGAATAAAATCAAGAGAAGAAAGAAGAGGTCAGATGTTGTAGGCTCAGAGGGTAATTTCCCTTTATCTTTTATCTTTACATGGATTTACAGATTTTTGTAATTTTATTTCACTTTTATTATTATTTAACCAGGTGGGCCGATCGCAATCAGATTCTTATTTGCAATGGTGATCTGGCCAAGATAAAGGGTAAGGTGGAAGACGACATATGAAGTACACAAAACTAAATAATACAGAATGCAAATTCTCAGAGTATATGATAGGAAGTGTATGTACATTTTGTGCAATTGAGGTCTAAATTAGAGAGGTAAATCATTTTGTATGCAAAGTGAAAGGACAATATCAGTAGAATAGGTATCACTTGAACATAACGGTGCATAACGGTAGACTCTGAAGGAGACGGACGTGTCCTTGCTCTGCTCCGCTCTGCTCTGCTTGCAATCTGTTCTATCTCTGCTTTTTCTTTAGTGTTCTTTTTCTTTTCCTTTCCCAAAACTATTCTTTAGACTTTTTGATATTTTTTTTATACACCTTATGGACAGAGGCTGTTTATACATCTACCCGGAATACCATCTGAAGC
>JACXGM010027718.1:0-14370 GCA_016801145.1 Umbra pygmaea | reverse complement strand
TGTGCTGCTTCTCTGTAGCCCAGGTCAGGCGCTTCTGCCGCTGTTTCTGGTTCAAAAGTGGCTTGACCTGGGGAATGCGGCACCTGTAGCCCATTTCCTGCACACGCCTGTGCACGGTGGCTCTGGATGTTTGTACTCCAGACTCAGTCCACTGTTTCCGCAGGTCATCCAAGGTCTGGAATCGGTCCTTCTCCACAATCTTCCTCAGGGTCCGGTCACCTCTTGTCGTTGTGCAGCATTTTTTGCCACACTTTTTCCTTCCCACAGACTTCCCACTAAGGTGCCTTGATACAGCACTCTGGGAACAGCCTATTTGTTCAGAAATTTCTTTCTGTGTCTTGCCCTCTTGCTTGAGGGTGTCAATGATGGCCTTCTGGACAGCAGTCAGGTCGGCAGTCTTACCCATGATTGCGGTTTTGAGTAATCAAACAGGCTGGGAGTTTTTAAAAGCCTCAGGAATCTTTTCAAGGTGTTTAGAGTTAATTAGTTGATTCAGATGATTATGTTAATAGCTCGTTTAGAGACCCTTTTCATGATATGCTAATTCTTTGAGATTTTGGGTTTTCATGAGCTGTATGCCAAAATCATCGGCTTTCAGCCTCGTGGCTTTCTACACTGCTGAGGTGTGCGGTTATTCCCTGGCAACGCACAGTCTGTCGTGTGTTGAAGTTTACTTATTTCTCTCCCCGACTACATGTGCACCCCTCCCCTGATTCACCAGAGCTAGTTAGGTATTTGCTTAGGTTAGTATAGTTCATGTAGACTTGATTAATGAATACCTTCAGCTTTGTTCAATCAAACATACTATATAGGCTCTGGTGAATCAGGAGTGTGGTGCTGGGCGGTAGGGTTTGAGGAAGCACAGTATGTTAAGAGGAAGAAGAAGCGGGCACGGAAGAAAGAGGGTGGTGAGAGTAATTCAGGAGAGGGTGAAGGGCTGGCACTTGGTGGTGAGGAGCAGGGGTATAAGGTGATTGTGGAGTTTTTAGCCCCGACAGGTAAGCTGTTACACCCGGTGTCACTCACTGCGGCAATTAGGGAACAGGTTGGGAGGGTGGTGGATGCTAGGTGTTTGAGTGGTGGGAGGGTTCTTATTGTGGTGGGTAGTGTGGCTATGAGGGATAAGTTGCTGAAGTTGAAGGTGTTGAATGGGGGTAAGGTGAGATGTATGGTACCTTGGAGTGCGATGAAGTGGGTGATCACGGGTGTTCCGGAGGATCTGTCAATGGAGGAGCTAAAAGAAGTGGTGTCGGGGGGGTTGTGTTGGACGCAAGACGGATGGCCAGTAGGGCACTGGGGTTAGAGAAGGTGAGTCCCACAGTGTTGTTGGAGTTTGGAGGGCCGTTGCCGAGTAGGGTGCACTTAAGGTGAGTCCCAGGGTGGTGTTGAATTGGGTGGGCCGTGACCGGCCTCACACTCCTCCGGTACAGTTGGTGGCTGTATATGCACCTAAAGTTGGTTGCGATCCGCCATTATCCCAAAGAAGAAGAAGAAGAGTGCAGTGCTGGGCATTGACATTTGACATTGTGTATGGAGTGTTAGAGATTGATTTGTTGCTGTTTTGTCGGCTGCGGAGCTGGCCGTGGTGTGGAATCCACCTGTTGTGGCTTTAACTCGCTGTGTTGGAGTTGCAACAAAACAACATTTGTGGCATTGTGCTGTGTGATGAGACTGTACAATTTAGAGTGGCCTGTGTTGCTTTTATATTTTTGTTCAGTATTGCTTTTGACCAAAATTTCACCTGTAGTAACTAGCACCCTTTAACACTAGACCCGCCAGTCCTTCCAAACTACCTATAACTGCCAACCAGGCACGTGCAGGGGGGGGGCTATGGGTGAGCACCTGCCCCTTTGCCTATGAACGCCCAAAGTGCCCTTTTGAGTGACCAATTAAATTATGAATGCTTTTTGAAAATTACACACAAACGTTTAAAAGTTAACGTGTGAATCAATTATTTGAGAATAAAAAATTTTTAAAAGTAAAAATATAGAAGTAAACTTGGTAGCCTCGTCTACCTGCGCTGCTGCTGGTATGTGACGTCATATATGCTACCAATTTCACATTTGCCTGCCTGCAAGACCATCGATCGTATTGTGTTAAGAGACAGTGAAAAGCAGGGTAAGATCACTACAGACAGTTTGTTTCCAAAACCATTTAGGTGATATTGAAAAATGTAACATTTATCTAAAGTGTCATTCTGAAGTATATGTTTGCCAGCAAAAGCTTTTCAAAAAGCATAACTTCAAACCGAATTTACTGGTGGAAGTCAATTATTTTCTATAGCCTACCATCTAGCAGCTATGCAGCTAACCTAGGAAACCTTTTAAAATTTGCAAGGGAAGCATGCATCGTTATATTGAATCATGCATACTCTGTTATTTAGTAACCTAATAGGCCACAAGGGCAAATTCGTTTCATGCCCACTCTGTCTCTGGCAGTAGCCTAGTTTACGCAAGCAACTCCTCGAGGCACTATAGTAGTAGTAGGCAGGCAGGTAAGCTGTTACGAAATAGGCTCCCTCTTCCTGTAGTTGACCAGTGTTAGTGGTCCGCGAGCAAATGTGATGAAAAAAAGTTGTTTTTGTTGTTGTTTTAGGGCTGTCAAAAGTAAGGTGTAAGCGTTACAAATAAAATTAGCGCAATTGTCGCGGTTACTCCGCTATTGATATTAATAAGATGTATCCTCTGTATTGAGGTAAATTCTAAGGCTTTCCTTAGAATACCCTGGTATTATACGGCCAGGGTATTAAATGAAACTTAGCTTAGGTTATTTTGTAGTAATACATTTTGACTTCTTAATAAAGCACATTATATATTTTGAGAATTGAGAAAATACCTTTGCAAATCCCTTTCTGATTCAAAGCCTACTACCACACTGCTGCAGAAATCTGATAGTCAGCTCAGGTTGCAATTGTAGGCTACGATTAAACTGTTTATCTGGTTTGATATCTTGTTATCTTGTCTTTTTTTGTAAATTATATTTAATTCTGGTACAGTGCAAAGATGCCACGTAAAGAAAGAACAAGGACGCAGAAAAAGAAGGACCTGCAGGATGCAGCAAAAGGCAGTGGATCCCTAAGCAGCTGGGTTAGGAACACCACAGGTTAGAATAGTGCTTCCCAGTAGAACTAACAAAGTCAATCTTATATGTTCATACATACTTATTTTTATGCCAGATTGTTGCATTTTGGATAGATAATACCTGTGTGAATGTAGTCTTATGTAAGGCTCCATATTTAGTAAGGTGTACAGAATTGTAGATTTAGTATTATGTAAAAATGTTTCAAATAAAATTTAAAATAAAGACCCCATATGTGACCCGACACAGACATCTAGGCGTATGGAGAGAATGTGTACTTTTCAGGAAACTGAAAAAAACACTACCTATTCATTTTGGTTAAAAATATTGTTAACAAATTTTTGTTTCATGTGCCCTTTTTTGAATTTGAGCCCCTGCCCCTCAAACGGTCTCTGCACGGCCCTGCCGCCAACTGCTGACGCCCATCAGCGTCATTAGCATATGAATCACCCTCATTAAAAACCGCTCTCTCCTCCGCAGCCTCCAGCGAAGCCATCACTGCATCCAGTGATCAAGAGCATCACCTCTAGTGTTTTTATAGGCCTACGTAAAACTGTCTCAAAACAGATTAATTACATGGAGATTTTTGTTGTTTTTGATGGTATTATATTGCCTTTATAGAATGACAATTCTTTAGTCTAGAATGAAAATCCACCACATGTACTTATTTCATAGATAAACCAGTGTAACGTTTCCCAGTTCCCCTTCCCTGGAAACTGCCACTTCCTTTGTCTATATTGCTCAGATCTACAATTCCCATTCCCCAGTTCTTCTTCCTGTGGACTACAGCTTTCCTAGTCATGCCTCCTCAGAACTACATTCCCCATACCCGGACTCAATTATCCTAATTCACCACACCTGCTCACTCTATTCAGTATTTAAGTCACACACCTCTCCTTGCCTCTTTGCGAGGTATTGTTTCATTCTCTACTGAGCATTATATTATATTCTTGTCTTGTTATACTGGTCTGACCTTAGCTTTGTTTATGTATTTATTCTGTCTTGGATTATCCCCTGTACCTTTGCCAACACCCTGTTATTGATATTCTGGTCTGAACCCTGCTCCGTTTATACATTTATTCTGCCTTGGACATTGTTCTGTGCCATTGCCTATTGGAATATAGTATTACCTGTTTCATAATAAACAGTGTTCTTTTTACTCTGGAGGAGTTGTATCATTACCACCAGCTAATATTTTAATACGATTTTTAACTAACAGCGCAATCAGAAAGTGTAGTTTTATTCATTTTAAAATGTGTTCCAGTGTCAGAAACAGCCTGAATTACAACATGTCATATTTATACTGTTGTATTTTCATAATTTTATAGGCTCTATAGAATGTGAATGATTTTCAACTAACAAATTCAGAACAAATATGTTTCTGGATCTGCATTACGTTTCAGCACACCTATTATTTTATATATATATATATATATTAGCAATATTTTATATTCAAAAACAATAGCGATTTCAGTGGGTGCAGTGTGGATTTTAAAAACAGTTATGTTTGCTAATTAGATACTAGAGAAATCGTTTCAATATGTTTGTTTTGTATTTTTATATATCCTACTTTTCTTTCTGTAAAATATTGTTGATTAAGGTAAAAAAGATTTTCAACAAATTCAGAGTAAATATGTTTCAGGATCTGCATTATGGTTCGGAACACCCATTATATATATATTTTTGTAATATTTTATATTCAAATACAATAGCAAACATATCAGACAGGTGCAGTGTGGATTGTAGAATTGATCTGTGTACAGTGTTTTATAATGATGGAATTATTTGCTTGCCTCAAACGCTTTGCGCTGACAAGATAAACAGACTTGAAGCTAAAATGAATCTGTTTCAAGCAAGCTTCGCATTGCATAACGGCACATGTAAAGACCGGTTCATTTCCATTCAAACCCTCTTCAGGTAAATATATATATATATAATGTGTGTATATATATGTATATGTGTATATATATGTATATATATGTATATATATGTATATATATATATATATATATGATATATATATGTATATATGTGTACAGTTGTTGAAAAAAGCGAAGCTCGATTGAAGACGTATTTTTTCTTGAGCCCTTCTCCGTTGAAACCGGTTTATCCCATCAACATTCCAGGCAACCCCCTCACACACACATACTGAGCTGGTGAAGAACAATGACTTTGGATGCTTGTGAGGGCAAGAACTGCATGAATATTTTTGTTGAATGTACTTTATAACAGTAGAATACAAAAACAAATATATTTATAATATCAAAGATAGCTATGCTGTAGAATTAGAATTATTAAGTTGTCAAGAAGGATGAATGTTGGCACAAAATGACAGAATTTCCTCACGTTTGTCTCGCCCCACTTGTCATGTCTCTATTCCCAACCAGTGGGGCACACACCACAGTTTGACTAACGCTGATTTATGTTATGTCCTGGTTTGTAAGAAGCAATGCAGTTTTTCAAAAATCTTTCAAAACTTTTCCAAGTGTCTTAGACTGTAGCAAACGTCTGTTTTCAAGTGTTGTCTTCTTGTGATTTGAGTGTAGGCTAATTGTCAGCCTAATGGCCCCTCCTCCAACCCCCTTATCCCCTCTGTCCGCGGTGTTGTACGAACTGATCGTATATTAGGCTAATGTGAAACAGAGCAAAAGAAGCCCCCGCACAAGGAGTTTGTGTAAGCTCTTTGCCAACGTGTTGAAACATCATCAATGCTGTGTGATATAGGCAACAGAGAGTAAACCTTTAGTTAAGCATTTGATCATACTTTTTGTAAATATGATTACAAATATTATTAAATTACTTATTTTGTTACATTACAAATTGATTTGAGTAATATAGGCAAAAAAATGAACTGGGCTTTTTATCAGCAGCTCATTTAATTTCTGATTCTCCGACCGACTGGCTTGGGTCGGACCTGGGTCAGTATTCAGGCCGGATGTCAACCCTACTCTTCCTAGGTAGGTTAAAGTTCAACAACTCAGCGGCATGTTGAGATCCACTGATGAATGAAGATGATCGTTCATGCTTGCGCAATTGAAACACAGCCCCTCCCCCACCCCCTCAAACACCCACTTACTAAATGTCAGAAAAACGCAGGTAGGCCTATATTCATTGCCCCTCCTCCACCCTCGCACCTCTCTGTCCGCGGTGTTGTTCAGTTTCACGCAAGCTTCATTTTGCATAACCGCACGCTGTAAATGCATGTTACCAGACAATGAACATTTTATAGCTATAGTTTTCATAGTTATAACTTCCGGGGCATGGGCATCAGTTTGGATTTAAATGTTATGGGGACACAGACTCTTTCGAAAGGGGCTGCACAGTTTAGACATAGGAAATGTTAACTCTGAATCTGGCTGCTTCTGCCAGGAAACGGAAACATATATAACAGGCTACAGAGAGTAAATCTGCTTATAATGTCATTATATAATTACTATGAAAACACAACCTTAAAGTATTTTTCATTGGATTTTATGTGTACATTATATAATAATAATAATAAACCTTTATTTATATAGCACATGTCATACAATGAAGGCAGTTCAAAGTGCTTTACATCAATAAAAGTAAATATAAAAAGTGTAGAATTGGAGAATATGCAGTAATTACAGAATTAAATATGGAAGACTATAATCATGGCCTATAAAGTTGATTGATAATTTATAATTAATTATAAAAATGTTAGTGCATTTTAGTGCATCTGCTAGACTCAACAACTGTTTGCGCTGCCTGTTTTGCTGCCTCTTTCACGGTGGTCTTGCAACCTAAATAATTGTGAAAGTAGCATACATCCATACACAAAAAATCTAAATACAACTGTAGTATCCATTTTCCGCTAGAAATTCAATTGTTTTAAACTTTAGAGACAAAACGTTCTTTATATGCCAGTTTCTGCTGTCAAGGAAGATGAACGTTGGCCATGATTTCTGCTCGTTCCGTGGGGGTTCCTCCAGTCTATGCTCGCAAGAAAAAATAAACATTTGAGAATAATGAATGACACAACCTTAAAGTATTTTTCATTTGATTTTATTTGTACATTGTATTAGAATAATAATAATAATAATAATAAACCTTTATTTATATAGCTAATTTCATACAAGGAATGCAGCTCAAAGTTCTTTACTATAAAGTAAATATAGAAAAAGTGTAGAGTTGGAGAATATGCAGTAATTACCGAATAAAATATGGAAGACTATAAAGTTGTTTGCTGTTTTATATTTAGTTACAAAGTTTAGTGCATTTTAGTGCATCTGCTCGCCTTAACAACTCTTTGCGCTGACTAGATGTAAACTTGAAGCGTGTTGAAAGACATTTAATATTTTATGTAGTTTTCATAAGCATATAACTTCACGGGCATCCAATAGTTCTTTCATAAATCCCTCTGCCCTTTAATTTATGTCAGGCCTTATGCGAACTGAGCACATATTTTTTTTGTTAGTGTAATAGGCTATATCCGACATGGAGAATTACATGGGTAAATGCAGTGACATTTGGCCAATTGTGATTTTAACACTTAAGGATTATGGTAGCAATGGAAACAACAAATAGCCTACTTATAATACAAATATTATTCAATTATTTATTTTGCCACAACTTGAGTGTAGCCTATGTAAAATGTTGAATTATGAGAAGCAGCGTTGCGTTGTTGAAAAATAATCAGCGACAATTCTAAAACACAGGATAGCCAGTAACTTTAGTTATAATAAAGTTAAAAGTATTTTACGACATGATAGACATTATTTAGTTAATTCTTAGCCAGGGCTAAAGATCTTTTGTCTGTGGTTATTGGCCATTGAAAGCATTCGTTCAGTGAGAGGTGCTTAGCGCCTTGGTTGCTTAGTGCCTGGGTAGCAGATAATTGGCTGGGTACCAACATTAGGCGGCGTCGTATTTTGGCGGTTTTAGTAGTAATTAGGGGTAATAAAAACATGGAAATCATTGATAAAAAGCTCTCTGTTTGAGATTTTTTTAATTGGACTACAGAATAATGTAAAATAAACATATTTAGGAAAAGTCAAGGAAGCAGGAGGGTGTAGCTTTCAAAATCTTCAAAAAATTTTGTTTGAGTTTTGGACATAATTTCACCTGTAGTCACAAGGGCCCTTTAAATGGGAGGAGCTATAGCAATCAGAACAAGAAAAAGCCATTTTATTGAATTTTTATGAATTGTTTTCAAAGACAAGTGACTCCTAATTCCATATTAATTGTCTTTTCAGGAAACCACAACTTGCAATAAGTAGTAGTGAGTGACTGGGAAGTACTACACCAATCAGAATGAGAAACTAATTTCATTGAATTTTGGTGAATATTTATTCCTGCTTCCATATAAATTGTAATTTCAGGAAACCATGATCTGTAGTAAGTAGCATTGAGTGATTGGGAAGTACTGTATTTTAGCACATAAAGCGTGCACCAGAGATTAATGAGTATGGAGGACCAAGTCTGCCAAAATCAGAAATAAATATATATATAAAAAATTGTCAAAAAATAAATAAGCATACAATTAATCGCACAATAAATACAGTAAATAAATAAATGTAGGTAGTAATTAAATTATACAATGAGACATTAATTTATATCTGTTGTAATTAGCTGCTTTATTTATTCACCTTTGTAATAATTACCTTTTTTATTTATTTTCCATTATAATCTTCAACTTTATTTATTAATGAAATTTTTTAAATGTATGTATTTATGTGTATATTATAATATTTTTGTCTGTTTTATTCTTCCTTTGTATTTTTTCACCCTATTTATTTCTTCAACGCTATTTATTTCTCCCTGTCCTTTTTACATTTCTGTATGCGTTTCTGCCTCATTATGCAAATGAGAAGGGGCTGTGTCTTAAGGTGTCAACTTCTGCCCATTGGTTGGTTAGCATTATACTGCATCAGTTGAATCTACATGCTACTGGCCAGTCGGCCACAGTCACAACAAAGATGGCTATTTACGATGAGGTTATCAGAGGTTATATTGATGTCTGTTTGACACCGAAGTTTAGAAACATGCTTCAAACCATTAACTACAATTCCATTTGAACCAATGCTCCAAAATTTGCTTTGGTTCGGAAAAATCATGTAACATATGACGTTCGAAGCAGTAACTGTTTATTTCACCTTGTGGTTTGCAGCGCCACCGCGACACGAAAGAGTTCGGTGAATTCCGCTTGATGTTCGTTGGTTTTTGCGGATGTTACCTTTAATAGCTCCGTGGCAATTATTCGATTTCTTCGACTTTTAGGTGTAGTTTATAGAGCTAATTACGACAAAAAAAAGTATTTTACAGTTTTGATCAACTCAAAATCACCAAAAATGACGACGCAATAAGAGCAAGAACTGAATGTCTGTCCAACGCGCCCATTACTATAAGTGTAGTAAGGGACCGTGGTAAAACTGTAAAACTTCCGTCTTAATTAGGTCTAAAAACTACACCTAAAAGTGAAAGAAATCGAAGAATTGCCACGGAGCTATTGAAGGTATCATCTGCGAAAACCGACCAACGTCAAACATCTAGCTGACTTCACCGCGCTGTCCTCACTGTTTCGGTGGCGCGGTGGCACTGCGAACCACAAGGTGAATGAAGAAGTTACTGTTTTGGACATCATATGTTATGTGATTTTTCCGTACCAAAGCAAATTTCTGAGCTGTGGTTCAAATGGAATTGTAGTTAATGGTTGGAAGCACGTTTCGAAACTTCAGTGTCAAACTGCCATCTAAACAGATAACCTCATCGTAAATAGCAATCTTTGTTGTGACTGTGGCTGACTGGCCAGTAGCATGTAGATTCAACTGATGCAGTATAATAAATAAGTTGAACATTATAACGGACAATAAATAAATAAGGTAATTATTACAAAAGGTGAATAAATAAAGAAGCTAATTAAGATAATAAAATAAACGAGCACCCTTGTACATGGCACAGAAATCTTGTTGTGTAAAAAAAATCAGTATTGTACGCACCCTTACAAAGCGCACATCATTTTTGTAGAAAGGTGACACGTAATCTCCCCTCGCCCAGACCTGAATTGATGGGCACTCTGCTAGTCATTGTGTTACGAATGTTAAACACCCAACACAAATGTTAAACACCCAACCCCCTTGTGCTGATTAGGTAAATCCAGCTATTAATGCGTACACAAAAAACTTGTGGATCAACATATATTTCAATATTCAAACTCACCCATACATTTTTTTGTTTTCTGAATAGCCCAGTCTCACTCATGAAAAAAATTGCTAAGTAGTGTCTGTATAAATAATAACACAATGTAAAATATCAAATAATTGGTATCCAACCAGACAAACTATAATTATGTGTTTTTATTGAGTACATGAGAAAAGATACTCAGTATGCAAATCAAATTATACAAACTGGACAAGTATGTAAAGCTAAGTACAATAAAGTAAAAAAAGGAAGAACAACAATATACAGTAAATAGTATCATTTTGTAGAACAGAAAATGTATTTATTCTCAAATGGTTACAAAGGCTTGTAGCTTAAGACACGCTGCAATAATGTTTTATATAAAGTGTGTGCACTGGCAAGAAGATGCAACTTGCCTTCATATTTAAAAATATCTGCGGCATGTTCTGCATTTTAATACCCATGGTTTGAACAGTGGTTTAACAACTAAATTAAATGATTTCCAAACATCAGACAGCTCGGGCCTCATTTATCAAGCTTGCGTTTAAAAAAATCCTACATTTGAACTTACAAAGATAATTAAGAACACATGTATGCAAAAAAAGTGGGATTAATCATATGATCCTATGACCGTTTTATTCACACCGATGGAAAATCCCAATTGATAAATACCACTTGATATTAGCGTCATTGCTGGTGCAGTCTCTATGATTTGCCTATCAACACACCCCTAATTACCTGTGGGAAACATAAGTTACAATGAGGTTAATTAAATATACAACAAAATACAATTTTCCAAGCTTGACTGTAAGTGCCATGTAGTGTAAAATGAGTGCATGATGGTTACTCGCTTGACCGGTAAAATGTAAAACTTCACTAAGAATATTTTCAACAAACAATAATAGACATCTTATCTCTAATAGCGTCATAATTTGGCCTAAATAAATGCCATGATATTTGTCGTGCTGAATAAATTATAATCATATTTAGAACCATATTTTCCGCTTATTATCACCGGTAAATTGAGTGGAATGCTGTTTGATTCATATAGCCTACTGTACTATTATTTGGGGTGGCTTTAATGTAGTGTTGTTTTTGGTGGCCAGTTTTAATTTTAGTTTTAGTCTAGTCTTTGTGTCAAGCTGTAATTTAGTTTATATTAGTTTTAGTCACGTTCATACTCTTTAGTCTAGTCAAGTTTCGGTAGACTAAAAGTCTGAGCATTTTTATCTTATTTTAGTCAGAATTATCATGAATATTTTAGTTTAGTTTTAGTCAACGAAAACTGATGACATTTAGTCTAGTTTTAGTAAATGAAAATTGTGTTTTAGTCTCTTTTTTGTTATACAAATCTATTTTACCCAGTCAATGTAGTATAGGTACCTACTAGTAAAGACACAATTTTTTTTTGTTTACACTAAGACACCGCAGCTGCATTTTCTAAATAATGCCGCAAATGGGGCTTGAGGGAGTGACGTCGCCTGCGTCTGTGTAGTGTGACCTGATGCAGCCCTTGAAGTCAGACACAGAAAAATAGGGGTGGGCGAACTGCAAGTTTTGGATTTGATCCGATACAAAGTAATACAGGACCAGTATTGCCGATATCAATACCGATAGGATACTTTCATTATTAAATGTGGTTTATGTACTTTTACGTATGCTGCACCCTGTATTCCTGTTTTCATTTTATTTTGTATTCTTTATTTTATTGTTGTGTAATTCATGTGTAACTTTATGTATTTCCACCTCGGTGCTTTATCTTGGCCAGGTCAGCTTTTTTAATGAAAAATTGTTCTCAACATGCCCACCTAGTTAAATAAAGGATAAATAAAATAAAAAGTATGGGATAGTAGTGTCTCATGATTTATACAGTGAATGCATCATTAATAGGCTAAATCTGAATACATTTTCAAGACCAAGATTATTTGCAATCACACTGCAAAAATGATAAATCTGAACAAGAATACTGATAATATATTTATCATTTTACTTTAAGAATTATTTACTAATTAGGCCATCCTTAAAAATATTCTTGTTTGCCGTAACTCGACCAACCCTGTCAATTTAGGACCGACCCAATTATTATTTTTTTCCTTTTAGGCCGACCAACTTGATTTTAATTTACTCTTCAAACTAGCCTAATATAAATGCAATAAAATAATATTAATTATATTTTAGTAAGTATTGTGAATATAAATTGCCTAGGCCTAAATACAAATGTAGGTTACGTTCATTTACACCATTGGTTTACGCTCATTTACACCATTGGTTTACGCATGTTACACTATGTAACATGCAGAAAGAACTTAGCATGCACACGCGCACACAAACAATCTATTTACAGTTCATTCCCTTTTAAATAGGTACTGTCGACATTTGCAACTGCAGTTTGACAATTTTCTGTCATTTATATTGGCCACACAGTTTGGTGAGCTCATTAAGCCTTGAACTTCTTAGACAGGTGCATCCAATCATGAGAAAAATTATTTAACGTGGCCAATTTCAAGTTCTCTTTGACTCTCCTTTGAAGAGTGGCAAAATGGGGGCCTTCAAAACAAATCTCAAATGACCTGAAAACAAAGATTGTTCAACATTATGGTTTAGGGAACGGCTACAAAAAGCTATTGCAGATATTTAAGCTGTCAGTGTCCAATGTGACAAACATACAGATGGTAAACTTATAAATTTCTGGCTCTCATACTGCGTCACCAGTGCTCAAAGTAGGGCGTTACTCTACGGTACGCAGTACCCGCACTTCCACCTTGTACTCTTAAGCGGTGGATTTGCGTCAGAAGTGGCGTAAGGATGAAATACAGGACGTGCGTACGCAAAAAAAATTCAGATTTATAAAACCGTGCGCACGCACATCCTACACAGTTTTCCCTTTATAAATCACAATCAAGTCTAATACGTGGCACAGCTTTTGCGGCTACATGTCACGCCCATATTTGGCCATAAATAGTCAGCAAAATGCCCCAAAATCAGCCTGATCTCCTAGAAATCCGTGAGACTGCCACGGAATATGAACCTCAGAATCCGTGACAGTTCCACGGAATGGCCGAAAATTCTGTGAAATGGACACGGATCAAATTCCGTGGCAGTTTCACGGAAAAGTCCGCGATTGGCGCACAGTGAAACCTTGCTGTTAATTCGATGTAAGTCTTTCCCAAACCCCTAACCTAACCTTAACCACTCAGAAACCTTGCTGTTAATTCGATGTAAGCCTTTCCCATACCCCTAACCTAACCTTAACCACTCAGAAACCTTGCTTCTAACTCAATGTAACTTGTATTATTTCGTAATGTATTGTTTGTAACCATGGTGATAGTGAGTAAAAAAATGATTAAAAAAAAGCAACACGTCTGTATCGCGTTGGTATAAAAAAACAGAATATATGCAAACTGTCCGCATGGATTCGAACTCGCAATTGCAACACGTCTGCATCGCGTTGGTATAGAAAACAGAATATATGCAAAGTGGATTCGTGGCAGTTCCACAGAATATTCAGCCATTCCGTGGAACTGCCACAGAGTTTGAAGTTAAGTATCCGTGGTAGTATCACGGATTTCTGAGAGATCACGTTGCCCAAAATGTATATTAATTGATAGAGAAATATTGGCAAACACAGAGGAAATCCAAAAAAAGCAACTTCACTCTTTGTGAAGTAGAAAATGTTGTTTGAAGGGCACAGTGTGCCTATTACCAATGCCGAAAAGGTGTTGGAGTGGCAAAAGGTTGCAGACGCTGTTAGGACGTCGGACCGTGGCCGATATAAAAGTGGTCAGATATCAGTCGATGTCAAAGTGTTTAGCGCTTCATCGTGTGTATGCCACGGGTGGGGGAAAATTGGTTACATTACAGCAACATGTCTGCATCAATTGTTTTGACATTGGCAGTGTTAAAATCACAGGGTGAGCATCCGGTTTCACAAATTGAGGCAAATGAGGAAGTGCCTTAAACCTGCATTCTATCTGAATTCCGCTGGGGGCAATGTGTCTGGTTGCAAAAGAGCTTGGATTCTGTAGAAGTCTATGAGAAATTGAGCCACTTCTCACTTGGATTTATTACTTTAGTAAACACTTTTATAATGAGCATATGGTCTCAATCGCTAGATATAAGCCTCCTTTAAAAATGTATAATGTTCGTTTTTTT
>JACXGM010027717.1:0-14370 GCA_016801145.1 Umbra pygmaea | reverse complement strand
GGGATCGAGCCGCACGTTTTGGTACATTACTCTATGTATCGATTTTTGAAGCTCTGGGAGGAGTAGGGGGGCATATTTTTGCTATAATAATAATAATAATATATATGTCGGATAATAGTATGTGTTCCTTGCCAAAGGCAAGAACACTTAATAATATATATGTCGGATAATAGTATGTGTTCCTTGCCAAAGGCAAGAAAACTTAATAAAAATCAGTACAATAACAATAGGGTTTAAGCACTACGTGCTTGAAACCCTAATAATAATAATAAAAATCAGTACAATAACAATAGGGTTTAAGCACTACGTGCTTGAAACCCTAAAAATCAGTACAATAACAATAGGCTTTCAGCACTTCGTGCTTGAAACCCTAATAAAAATCAGTACAATAACAATAGGGTTTAAGCACTACGTGCTTGAAACCCAAATAATAAAAAATCAGTACAATAACAATAGGTTTTCAGCACTTCGTGCTTGAAACCCTAATAAGAATAAAAAACCTTAGAAAAACAATAGGGTTCTACAGCCCTGCTGGAGCTGTGAACCGCGTTGCTTTGCAACAACGGTTCCCAGCCCCTTCGGGCTTGGACCCCTAATAAGAATAAGAAGAAACCTTTGAAAAACAATAGGGTTCTACAGCCCTGCTGGAGCTGTGAACCGCGTTGCTTTGCAACGACGGTTCCCAGCCCCTTTGGGCTTGGACCCCTAATTAACAAGAGTAGTAATGTACGGAGGTATGAATAAGGAGGTCAAAACAGGCAGAGTAACGGTACACTATGGAGGTTGTCAGAGCAGGCAGAGGTCGGTAACCACGGGGGTCTTTCAGAGCAGGCAGGGGTCGGTACACACGGGAGGCTTTCAGAGCAGGCAGGGGTAGGTCCACAAGGCAGGTAGTCACGGCAGGCGGGGTTCGGAACACAGAAGACACTCAGGGCAGAATTACACAGGGGTTATCCAAATAGACGTATAACAGTATTTCAAAACAGGGTCAGACCAGAAAGACGATAGGGAATAATGCTCAGTATGTTGAATAGATTACAAACAATACCTCACAATGAGCGTGTCAAACAAGCTGGTATTTATATCCACAGGAGGTGACACAGGTGTTAATACTCAGGTGATTGGGACCTGGACAGAGGGGTGCGTTCATAGTGATCGTGTTCGTGACAGTTTGCGATGCGTGGAGGTGCGTTCCGGGGTGATGTAGACTTGCGACTCGTCACAATAATCTGCTATTTTCCCATTGTGGCCTGCTATATTTTGAAGCTGCTCATAAGCTAACTAGTTTTTAGTTGGCATGCATGTCCGATTAGTACTAATAGTTATCTTGTTTCTATAGCTATTGTAAAATGGAGACAATGACTATATTGCTGAGTTTTTGAGCTTTGTAAAGATATAAGACATTTATATATAACTTAAAATTTGAGGTTGTGAGGCGTGTTTTCTTTTTGACATTTGATTATATTTAAGCTACAAACCGGCCGGCTGTGTGTACAAGCTAATCGCTTTTTTTAGTTGGCATGCACGTCCGATTAGTAATCATAATTATCTTGTTTCTATAGCTATTGTGAAATGGAGACATAGACTAGATTGCTGAGTTTTTAAGCTTTGTAAATATATAACACATTTTCCACAGCTGTCTAAGGACTGGCATTCTCCCACACCCGATTGAGGACTTGATGGACCTGGAAGGAAGGGGGGTGGCCCTTGGGGGAATACAACAGGAAGCGGGTAAAACTCAACATTATAGTGTACCTATTTGAACTTTGCATGATCATCATCCCCCCCCCAGGTTTTATGTTTTCTCCATAGGGTTACGAGGGGAGAAAAATGCTATTTACAGTGCCTTTGCGAAAGTATTTGGCCCCCCTTGAACTTTTCCACCTTTTGCCACATTTCAGGCTTCAAACAAAGATATGAAACTGTAATTTTTTGTGAAGAATCAACAACAAGTGGGACAAAATCATGTCATGGAATGAAATTTATTGGATATTTCAAACTTTTTTAACAAGTAAAACTGAAAATTGGGCGTGCAAAATTATTCAAGTTAAGTTAAGTTAATACTTTGTAGCGCCACCTTTTGCTGCGAATACAGCTGTAAGTTGCTTGGGGTATGTCTCTATCAGTTCTGCACATCGAGAGACTTAAATTTTTGCCCATTCCTCCTTGCAAAACAGCTCGAGCTCAGTGCGGTTGGATGGAGAGCGTTTGTGAACAGCAGTTTTCAGTTCTTTCCACAGATTCTCGATTGGATTCAGGTCTGGACTTTGACTTGGCCATTCTAACACCTGGATATGTTTATTTGTTAACCATTCCATTGTAGATTTTGCTTTATGTTTAGGATCATTGTCTTGTTGGAAGACAAATCTCCCTCCCAGTCTCAGGTCATTTGCAGACTCCATCAGGTTTTCTTCCAGAATGGTCCTGTATTTGGCTCCATCCATCTTTCCATCAATTTTAGCCATCTTCCCTGTCCCTGCTGAAGAAAAGCAGGCCCAAACCACGATGCTGCCACCACCATGTTTGACAGTGGGGATGGTGTGTTCAGGATGATGAGCTGTGTTGCTTTTACGCCAAAGATAACGATGCTCTCTGTGCTTTCAACGGACCTCTGAGACTATCACAGAGCAGGTGCATTTATAAGGAGACTTGATTACACACAGGTGGATTCTATTTATCATCCTTAGTCATTTAGGTCAACATTGGATCATTCAGAGATCCTCACTGAACTTCTGGAGAGAGTTTGCTGCACTGAAAGTAAAGGGGCTGAATAATTTTGCTCCGCCAATTTGTCAGTTTTTTAGTTGTACATTTTTTTTGAAATATCCAATAAATTTTTATATATAGTTTTATATCTTTATGGTTGAAGCCTGAAATGTGGCAAAAGGTCGAAATGTTCAAGGGGCCGAATACTTTCGCAAGGCACTATAAATGTTATAACTCAGTTATTTTGTTACGACCAGGGTAGTGCATCTAAGTCGGTGCATAATCTAATTATGTTAATGTGTTGATACCAGCCCGTTTGTTCCAACACTGGCCATTAAAGTGATCACCATTTAGTATGCAGTGGGACTGGAGTGGGAGGCACCTGAGCGGAAAGGATACAAAGTCATTTCCCAGTTATATCTCCAGTGGAGATATTAACAGGAACGTAAGCTATCTTGTTACAGACTGCTCAAAGTGATCAGCTCTTATCACACACACATTCCAGCTATCTAGGTATGCACTGCCTGACTATGGCAGGCAACGATTAAGTTTTCCAGGAGTATTAATTTTCCGTAGCTGTCTACACACATGGATAAATAATCGATATGGGGTCAGATAGTTAGATAGTAAATATCAACAACTTCGATACTATCCATTATCTCTACACGTTATTAAGCATTCTTTTGTGTATATCTCAGACTATTGCAACAGGAGAGAAAAGGGAATATATTAATTATTAACGCGTTAACTTCGTAAGTGCATATTCATTGTATTCTTTTATCCCCACTACATTATGGTGAACCTGATGTGTTGAAATCTGGCTAAGCTGAACAGTGTTCAATCAGTGTGCATGTAGAAATTTGGAGTATGGATTTTATTTCAAAAGGAACAACTGGACAAATCTGTTGAACCGACGGGTTGTGTTTTTCCTGAGATTGGGATTTCAAGCTCTGAGGATTCTGTAGCACTGGTGAGTAGAAAACTATTTTGCAGGCTTAAGAAAATGTTTGCTTGTATATACATATAGAACCTACTGTATGTCACTGATTCTTGAGAGTCGGGACAAAACATGTCCCACATAGAAAAGTCTAATTTATATAAAAAATGAAGAAATTCATCATGATTGATATACCTATGTTATATCTAAAGGAATTGTATATACCTGTGATTTTTTAAATATAATTTTTGATCTTTTTGGGAAAAATTTGTTTAAATGTATGGTCGGTGGTTAGAAGGTCCATGTTATTGCACTTGTCCTTAGCAAGAGGTCACAAATTAAACATCCCAAAAAACTTTAAAAAAGCTCTACAATTGTGAACATATATATATATATATCAAATAGAAAAGAAGGGGTATAAATATAAAAAACAATGCATGAAATGAATGTCAAACAATATTTTCCATAAAAATCTGCCTATTTAAGTTGTGTCCTCAGTTTCTGTCAACTCCGTCAGATTTTTTCATAAGTCTCATTAAATCAGGAAATAGCATGGTCAGCTTTTTCATCACCCTGCCTGTGGTGAATGCAGCACTACCACACATGCGTTGGTACGTTTTAATTTTTTTTATATTTTAGACAAACAATGTTATTATTCCCATGGTCACAGCTTCACCATGTCAACACCATCTTTCTGTTAAGATAATTTTTTTTAAACCATAGTGGATTGACTATAAGCGTTTTGGTGAGGTTATTGGGACATCTAGCAACTGAGGACAATACATGCCCTTACGTCAACTCCGTCAGACGTCAACTCCGTCAGGTTCTATGACGGAGTTGACCTGTAAGCTGACGGACTTGACAAATCCACCAATAACCTTTTAATGTGCAAATATATTATTTTTTGTGAATATAGTAAAGGGTTAAAATGTTATTACAGGGTTATATTACACATAAATGCACATACATAGCATGCATTACATTATTTAAACATACGCATCTGACTTGTAGAGAATGGGCAGGCAGTGGTCTGCTTATTACTGTGTTTAACTTGTATCTTTCCCAGCACTTTAATATATATATTTATATATGTATAGACAGAGATAGAGAGATGAGAAGCCAGTGTGTAGATTTTCACATCATCTGGTTATGAAAACTACATACCTGGATTTTACATCCATCCATCCATCCATTCATCCATCAGTCAATCAATAATGTCAAGTAAATAAAAATCTGATTCTATAGTTTTATTCAACTACACTTTTCATTATTTCAATTTATATTGTAGAAAAGCATGGCTGGACTTAAATTGTCAGTTGAGGAGCAGAGGAAAGACAAAGGTGGAAGAAGAGAGTTAAAGACAAAAAATGAATACAAATTCATGTGATGCAAGACAGGACAAAGAGGAATTTAAGATAGTATTGGAGATAGGCACAGAAAAGGTCCAGGCAGAAAAGATCCAATGAAGATGCAATGCTGGAGGCACACACCCCTCCAGATAGTCCGCAAGATCAGAATATTCAAGAATACAATGCCAGACACTGCAGACAGTCTCTCAGACAGGAAAGGGAGAGAAGTAAGTTGAGAAAAGGCATTCAAGAGAAATAAAAACTTTGAAAGAGAAGCTTAATAATGTAACAAAGCAACAAAACAAGAAAGAAGAAGTCGTAGAAGAAACGCTACAAATAAAACATTACTTGACTCCCCAGGCACAGAAACAAAGAAGATGCTATCAGGAAGCAACATTAGGAATCCAAAAATCAAGAAAGCCCTTCTATTCCAAAACATCCTCAGAAGAGAGCTGAAGAAAAACAAACAAACTCATGGGCCACGGCGTAGGAACCAGCACTAAGTGTGTCATCAGGCAAGATTATCAAAAAGTATTGACTCCACCAAATCCACCAGTTTGGGATAACCTACAAGTTAATGAGAGGAAAGAAACAGACAAAGAAAAAGCCAACATTCCTAAAGGGTATAACAGAGAATGTTAAAGATTTCTTCCTGAACTTCCTGCACGTGTGACCACTGATAAGACTGACACCATCACTAGGAATAAGTTGAAGCAGCAGAGAATGATCAACCTCCACACCGATTTCCTCAGTAGAAACCCCACTGTGAAGCTGAGCTATTCTTCTTTCTGTACTGTGAAGCCATTCTATATTACAGCACCAAAAGCATCTGATCGGAAGACATGTCTTTGTCAAAAGCATGAAAATGCATACTTAATGCTTGAGGTCCTTATAACGTCTGGTCTTGTGAAGTCAAACAAACTGGATGACATTTTTCAATTAGTTTGTTGCTCTCCAGCAAGTGAGGGAAGCCTTGTTCGCACCTGCTCACAATGTCTAAACAAAGGTACAGTAACAATGCAAGAGGAAGACAAAATCCATGTTCAGTGGAAGCAGAGTTCAAGAAGACACAGTCAATGGAATCCACATCAACACTAAACTCATCCAACACA
Source organism: Umbra pygmaea (assembly GCA_016801145.1). Taxonomy (NCBI): domain Eukaryota; kingdom Metazoa; phylum Chordata; class Actinopteri; order Esociformes; family Umbridae; genus Umbra; species Umbra pygmaea. The sequence continues at coordinate 8,266 of JACXGM010027717.1, read as the reverse complement.
GCGGCAGTCTTTCAGAGCTCATCAAACTCTATGAGCAAATACTCAGAAATGAAACCACAACACGTGTGTTTAGTGCAAAACCAGTCAAAAGCATACAGAAACACAATTGAGACTTGTGAAGAAAGTAGACAGGCCTGCCATTTTGGACAAAATCTGCCACAGATAACTACATACCAGAATGTATTACATTAAAGGTGGAAAGCAGGGTTTTGCACACTTTCAGAGTCAAAGAGACAGGATGCTGCAGCAATCTGGACACACATGGATCCAGTCCTAAAATAAATAAAAATGAGATATCCACAGGTTACCACCCTGCACTTTTGGTCTGATGGTCCAAGTAAACAGTAAAAGAACAAAAATATATATTTTTTTTCTGGCTTGTATTTGGGTTTGTGAACGGTCCTTGGCCACAAGCATCAACGGGATAGGTAAATAAAGAGACAGAGGCAAGGCTATGATTATATCCGGTATATTCTTTTTTTAGCAGTACTCTTTTCAAAGGCATCCTTCTTTAATTCCGTCCACAATGGACAACAAAAAAAATTACCTTACTGTTTAAATCAACTAAACACACTCTACTTCTCGTAGGCAAACGTTAACAAAACTACAGGGTCTTTTCTGGAGCCTCTGAACATTCTCCCTCTAATTCTTGACTGCCTCGTTAGAGACCTGCCGGCTGCTCCTCGTCGCCTTAAATGGGGAATAGAGCACAGTCATTAGCGACCCCCCCCAGCTGGGATTGATTGTGGGTACCTTTTCCTGCTGTTCCACCCCTAGATGGGGCTGTCGCTCCACTGTCCCTGCTTCTCTTACGCACCCTCTCACACACCCTCCCCATCAAGACTGACCCAGAGAGGGGGTGTGCCAGACGAGACCCCCGGGTCTCGACGGGATAGCGCGTCTGCGTTGCCATGGTCCCGCCCAGCCCTATGGACCACTCGGGACTGGAAAGGCTGTAAAGAGAGAAACCACCTTGTTATTCGGCTATTACTTTCCTTTTCGTGGGCTAACCATGTGAGAGGAGCGTGGTCTGTCACCAGCGTGAACTGCCAACCCAGCAGATAGTATCTGAGGTACTCCAAGGCCCACTTAATGGCAAGGGCTTCTTTCTCTATGGTGGCGTACCGTTTCTCTCTGTCCGATAGTTTACGGCTTATGTACATTATGGGATGCTCCTGCTCCCCCTCCCCTTGAGATAAGACAGCTCCTAATCCAGTCTCCGAAGCGTCAGTCTGTACCGTAAAGGGCTGGCTGAAATCTGGGGCACTTAACACCGGCTCCTGACACAGCATCTTCTGTAGGCGACGGAATGCCTCTTCTTCTTCCTTTCCCCACCCGACTTTATTGGGTTGGCTCTTTTTGGTGAGATCCGTCAGGGGAGTGGCAATGTAGGCATATCCGGGAATGAACCTTCGGTAGTATCCAGTGATACCCAGGAACGAGCGCATGTCTTTCTTGGTCACTGGGATGGGCCATTCTCTTATGGCTTGGGTTTTCTCCTCCTGTAGTCACAGCAGCCCCCTCCCTATGGTATATCCCAAGTATTCGGCCTCCTCCAGCCCCAGGTTACATTTTTTTGGATTCGCCGTCAGCCCCGTCGTTTCCAAGGTGACCAACACCGCTCGCAACCTCTGGACATGCTCTTCCCAATCTTCACTGTGTATGACGACGTCGTCAATATATGCTGCCGTATATGCTTGGTGAGGACACAATAGTGTGTCCATCATCCTTTCAAAGGTTGCGGCTGCTCCGTGCAGTCCAAAAGGCAGTTGCACGTACTGGAAGAGCCCATTGGGTGTGGAAAAAGCTGTCTTGTGGCGGTCAGCTGGGGCCAAGGGCACTTGCCAATATCCTTTGGTAAGGTTGAGCGTAGTGATGTACCGCGCCTTTCCCAGGTGCTCGATTAGCTCATCCACCCTTGGCATGGGATAGGCGTCGAAGCAAGAGATGGCGTTTAGTCCTCTGAAATCGTTACAGAAACGAATCGACCCGTCTGGTTTAGGCACCATGACGATCGGATTGGACCATTCACTGGTAGAGGGCTCCACCACTCCTATCTTCAACATGGTCTGCACCTCCTGTCTTGCCATTTCCCTGCGGGCTTCAGGTATGCGATAGGGATGCAGACGCACCTTGTTTCCGGGTTCGGTGTTAATGTGATGGTAGAGAAGGATGGTGTGCCCGGGGGTGATCGAAAACACCTGATGGAAATCCTGGACCACCTTACGCAAGTCCTCCTTCTGACTTGCTGTTAGCCGGTTGCCACAGTGGACCTCTGGGCTTGGTCCCTCTGTACGGACGCGTTCCCCTTCTACGAACAAGACGTCCTGTTCTCTTGTCTCATATGCCTTGATTAGGTTCATGTGATACGTCTGTTCCTTCTTCCTCTTTCCTGGTTGCCGGACCCTGTAATTTACAGGTGACACCTTTTCCACCACTTCAAAGGGCCCTTGCCACTGCGCTAACAACTTATGCTCTGGTGTAGGCACTAATAGCAGCACTTTGTCTCCTACCTGGAACTCCCTGGGTTAAGCTGTGTTATTGTAGTGTCGGGTTTGCCCCTCCTGCTCTTTAGCCATATGTACCCTTACTACTGGCCAAACCGTTGCCATCCTGTCCTTCATGAAGGTCACGTGGTCTATAAGGGAGCGATATGTACAGGGTTGGTTCTCCCAGGCTTCTTTTGCCAAATCGAGAATGCCCCTGCAGGGCCTCCCATACAGTAGCTCGAACGGGGAGAACCCTGTGGATGCCTGTGGATTTTCACGTAAGGCAAACATTAGGTGCGGTAACAACATATCCCAATTCTTTCCATCCCGATCCACCACCCGCCTTAGCATGATCTTAATCGTTTTGTTTAGGCATTCACACAACCCGTCCGTTTGAGGGTGGTAGACGCTGGTCCTAAGTTGTTTGACCTTATAGAGAGTGCACAAATCCTTCATCGTACGGGACATAAAGGGAGTACCTTGGTCTGTGATGATGGTGGACGGGAGACCCACCCGAGAGAACATCAGGTACAACTCTTTCGCAATGCCCTTCGTTGCCATGGAGCGTAGCGGGATGGCCTCTGGGTACTTGGTGGCGTAGTCCACCACCACCAAGATGTACTCGTGTCCTCTTACTGACCGTGGTAATGGGACCACCAGATCCATGGCTATGCGGCTGAAAGGAACGTCTATAACGGGCAGGGGTATAAGGGGGTTACGGTAGTGGGGTCGGGGTGCAGTACGTTGGCAGACGTCGCACGTTTTACAATACCTGGCTACGTCATGAGTTATCCTGGGCCAGTAGAATCTTCCTAATAGTCTCTCCCCCGTCTTGTCCCGAGCTAAATGACCCCCCAACACATGTGTATGTGCTAAGTGTAAGACAACATCCCTATACGATCTCGGGACCACCAGCAAGTCTTTTACTACCCCCCTCCTCTTTGCCACCCAATACAATAGACCGTTCTTTATACAGTAATAAGGTAAAGCAGGCTCACCTCCGGTATCCACTGCCCTACCGTCAACAGTTCCAACCCTTCTCATAGCGCGGCGGACGTCCGGGTCGCAGTGCTGTGCCGTCCCGAATTGGCCTCTCAGCTCTTCGGACAGGTCGATTTTTCTCACGTTGGGTCGAGCAGGGGGAAGGTCTGGCTCGTCCTCCGAACTTGTCCCTTCGAGCCCTCTACACGTGCTCTCTTGTGAGGACTCTTGAAACAGTTGGCGCAACTCCTCTCTTTGTACCTCTTCTTCTTGGCTGAGCGGGGGAGTGGCGTCTCCCCCCGGGCTAGAGTTGCTGAATCCTCGCCAGGAACTATCCCCTGTTCAAACAGCTGTTTGAGGCGTTCTTGTTGCACGGCAGGTTCTGCTCTATCCAATGGCAGCCGACTGTCCCCCGCTAGGACCACTCGTGCCACCTTAGCTTCTCTCCTCTTTTGTTTCTTTACTTTCCCCTCTGCACCTTCTTTGCTCCGCCGGGCATATCCCTCGCGCTCCCGGGGCCTGGGGTGATTTCTTGCCCGATCCGCTGTTTTCCATAACTGGTCAAATGAAGGACAGTCTCTCCCCAATAACACCGGCACTTTTAACCCAGGGACCACACCGCATATGAGGGTTACTTTACCCCCTGGAGTTCTCATGGAGAGACATGTGGTGGGATAACTGCGGGTATCCCCGTGTATACAGACCACCGCAGCATCTTGCTCTAAGGGTTCCATCTCTCTGACCAGCCCTTCTCGCACCAAGGAAACCATGCTCCCCGAGTCCAAAAGGGCTTCTGTATCAACTCCTTGTATGCACAAAGGCACCCTCCTTGCCTGCGCCGTCTCGGCATGCCAACACAGATTTCCTTGGCCCCTAGGGGTTCCCGCAGCTGTAGACGGTTCTGTTGGCATGGGCTCATCTCGCGTCGGACACTGGCTTGCGAAGTGACCATACTCCCTACATCTGAAGCACTGTATGTCCTCCGTCTTGGTGCTCGGGAGGTATTTGCGCCCCGTCCCCTCAGGTTTCGGTGTCCCCTTACTGCAGTCTTTTTTTTGTAGCTCTGTGCAGGGACTACTTTGGAGTTTTTCCCCCTTTCCGGTGGCAGTTAATAACCTGGTGGCGTTGTAGGTCTCTATGGCTTGGACCAGCTGATCCACTGTCTCGGGGTTGGCCTGTCCCACCACCCTCAACATCCCGGATGGCAACTCCCTCAGACACTTATCTAATACCAAAGTCTCCAACACAGCCATCACTCCCCTGTTCGGGTCCAACCATCCTTTAGCGAGCCTTATCAGATGGTGAAGCTGCCCCCTCGGGGATGCCTCATCTTTAAATTTCCAGGCGTGGAACTGTTGTGCCCGGTCTTTTGGGGTGAGGTGGTAGCGTATTATTATTTCCGTTTTCAGCCGCTCATAGGATCTGGGCCCCCACTTCCAGGTCAAAGAACGCCGCCTGGGCTTCTCCCGTTAGCAACGAAGCCAGCAGGCCGGCCCACTCTTCTCCAGGCCACTCTTCTCTCCTAGCCGTGCGCTCGAACGCCGCGAGGTATGCCTCCACGTCGTCATCCTTGGCGAGCCTGGGTACCAGAGCACTGACATTGCGGACCGACCGCACTACACTCGTAGGCCGTTTTCCCAGCTCCTCCTTCAGCAGCCCAAGGGTCTCCGTTTGGCCTATAATAAACGTCGCCAAGTGACGGGCTAATTCGGCATCCATCCTCTCGTTGTGTTATTCCAACCAGAATAAATCGGGGGGGGGGAATCGCTTCGCGTCTGTGTACCTCAGTGTGCCCGCATCCTCCACCAGTTGTGAATGGTCCTTGGCCACAAGCATCAACGGGATAGGTAAATAAAGAGACAGAGGCAAGGCTATGATTATATCAGGTATATTCTTTTTTTAGCAGTACTCTTTTCAAAGACGTCCTTCTTTAATTCCGTCCACAATGGACAACAAAAAAAATTACCTTACTGTTTTAATCAACTAAACACACTTTACTTCTCGTAGGCAAACAAAAACTACAGGGTCTTTTCTGGAGCCTCTGAACATTCTCCCTCTAATTCTTGACTGCCTCGTTAAAAACCTGCAGGCTGCTCCTCGTCGCCTTAAATGGGGAATAGAGCACAGTCATTAGCGACCCCCCCCAGCTGGGATTGATTGTGGGTACCTTTTCCTGCTGTTCCAACCCTAGATGGGGCTGTCGCTCCACTGTCCCTGCTTCTCTCACGCACCCTCTCACAGGTTTAAAAGAGCAACATGGAACTTCTTCCTCACATTCCATGGTAAGGGCGCACCAGATGGCATTGGTGGAACAGTGAAAATAACAGCTGAAAATCTGGTCCTGAGAGGAAATGATGTGACAGACACACATTCTTTGAAAAGGTCTCAAACAGTCTGCAGAGCATTCAGCTGTAACAGATTGCAGAAGAAGACATGCAAAGATACGATACGCTTCTCATACATCCTCACAAACAGGTTCCCTCAACAAGACAAATACACCAGGTCATCCCACATGAGAACAGGATCCAGCACAGACAACTATCCTGCTTTTGTAGTAAGATGTTGGTTTGCCAGTGCTTCTGCCCAGCTACCTTCTATTTCCATGGATACCTAGAGGAATAGCAGAGTGATACAAGGAGGACAGGGAAGAAAAGACCTTTGGCCATGTTGTGAAAGGAGATGGAAAAACAGATGGAAGGAGAGATGGAACTGAAAGATGTGATGGAGGAGGAGTTGGATGAGGAGCCTCTGAAAGGTCCTGAGGGTACTGTAACAGTAACAACTTTTAGCAGCCTTAATAATGGAGACTGGCTTACAGTAGTATATGATGACCACTGGTGGCTAGCCAAAACCATTGCTGTGGATACTGAGCATCAAGATGTGAAAGTGGAGTTTCTGCATCCCCATGGTCCAACAGCAAAGTATCAGCCTAAGCTTCTCACGAAGGATGTCTGTTTCTGCCCAGTTGAAGACATCATAGTGAAAAAATAATGGGAAATGCATTACCAGTCCAGTTAAGAACACGAAATATCTACAGCATAGTCCCTGATGTGATGGACTTCATATAGAGCGTGAGCATGTCGGACGCCTGCTGCTCAAGGCATAAGTGCAGGTTAGACAAAAATGAAATCTAAAGTAAGCTAATTGAACATGATTCTAAGCTATAGATTGTGTGTTGCAGTATTGTTGTCAAGGAATTTCAATTTAAGATCACACCCAGTATGAAATAGGCAGTGCAGGGTAATCACACTTCCAACACAACCAAACACACACACACACACACACACACACACTCACGACCCTTTAAAGTAAATGACTACTTACGAAGGAGGAAAGGAAGAGGAGAATAGGTGGATGAGAAAATGGAGAGCAGGAAGTGGTGTAGGGGAGGTAGATGAAAACAGGGGGAGAAGAGGGCCCCTGGTTTCCCTTATTGTTTTTTGAAAATTGGAAACAGTGTAGTTTATAATAGATGGAAGTGGTGTATGTGCAATATGTTTATTATAGTTTGCTTTACAGTAAGTTCAGTACTCTTATAAAAATGAGTTGTTTTAGTAGTAGTGTTTAAAGAGCACATTTGTTCAATAATCAGCAATGCACACACATTTTTTGTCAACACCGTCAAGTTTTCCTCAACACCGTCAGATCTCTGTCAACACCGTCAGCTGTATGTTTTTGTTAATTTTTTGGGGAAAAAATATTCTTCCTTCAGTTTATATTGTTTTTGTAATAAAGGACCATCTGATCTACATCCACTTATGTCTTATTTATTTAAGGAATTTGTTTTTACAATATTGAAATTAAAATCAAAGTTTGAAAATGCAAATATTTAGAAATATGTTTTTTCAGAATAGTGTGAAATCACAATTTATGATTATATATTGTATTTTCTTTACATATCTAAAAGGAAACATGTTTATTTGTTAAAAATGTATTTTTATTTAGAACCTGTTCCTTTACATGGTTAAATAGCTAAGACCTTTCTCTGCAGGAACATATAACTCTAATTGGTATAGTGTGTATTTAAAAAAAAAGTTTTTTAAAACGTGTTTTGTCCCAACTGTCAAGAATCAGTGATGTTTGTTGCTAGACAACTCATATTTCAAGATACGAACATTGCAATGTCTATGTTGAACAAAGAATGCATAGGAATAGACAGTGATGGGCAGTAGCGTCGCTACAAGTAGCGCCGTTACTAGTTTAATTACATTTCTCAGTAGCGTGGTCATAGCTTTACTGTTTTCTAAATCAAATAGCTTTACAGTAGTGAAGCTATTTTATTTATCAAGTAGTGCGGTAGCGTCCACGCAAGCTACATTTTCACAAGTATTTCTGAAGCTCAACTCTCAACTCTCCGCCATACAGCCTGTATGTGTAGCCGAATAGTGATGTGCGAATCCTAAACGATTCGTTTTTTTAACGAGTCTTTTCAGTGAAATGGGTGTACTGAATCACTGCTCTACAAGACTTGTTCATGTGAATCACTTTTGCGCAAATCAAAATCACACAGATTTAGCAGGTGAATTCGCGCAGAGTGTCGTCTAGAGTTGCTTTCAACTCCTCCCACCTCCTCCCTTTCGTTGTTTGTGGCCATTCTTTCTTCTCAGTCCGCAAGCCTAAAGAATCTCTGTCTGATATTCAGAAGAAATGGTCCTACTCGCAGCAGAGAGTGAGGAAGATATTCTAAACTTAGACTTGGTGAGCACAATCCATTTAGCAGGGAGTTTACTAACCAAATGTTATAAAATACGTTGACCACATATTACAGTGATAGACAATGTAGCCTAACAGAATAA
>JACXGM010027716.1:0-14295 GCA_016801145.1 Umbra pygmaea | reverse complement strand
AGGTGTGGTTGTAGGTGTGTGTATACAGGTGTGGTTGTAGGTGTGTGTATACAGGTGTACTCTGTCCTGTGAAACATATACAGTTTGTCAGACACCCCCCTGGTCCCAGCCCTCTGACTCACTCTACCAACTAGCCAGTAATCACGGGACGATATGGGTGTTTGTTTGCCTGCTCGCCTCCTTGGTTTAATTTAGTTTTTTTGCTGATGGCAGTAGTAACCATGCAAGAAAGGCAATAGTACTGGGAGGGCCAGGTTGTTGTCCTGATTCAGCGATGGACCGTCATTCCTGCGATCTGTCAGAAAGAGGAGGCCTTTCACTGGGTGACATGGTCACGTGCTCTCAAACCCTTCTGTCATAATCAATAATGAATAAAGGCTGTACTGGAAACAGTGCTGCATGTTTTCCTTGTGGTAGTCCTAGCTGTGTTCTCGTGTTCTTGCTGGCTAGGTATCAGGCTTTAGATAGCCTCGCTGACGTCCTGACCACAGTGTTCCAAAACGCCCACTCACTGCCACAGAATTTGCATGCATCACAATCGATAACGCTGAAGAGTGGCCTATCCCCAAGCGCTCTGACTCGTGTCCTGGGCGCGTGGGTGTCCGTGGGTGATTTCAACAGCACTCCTGCTATTGTTCTACTGCTTGTAAATTTAGAAACTGAGCTAAGGCTCCAGCAATGTGTTTAACTGTATAATGTAGCATGGTAGATGTAGCATGTCCACTGTTCACTTGACCATCGACGGGATGCAGTATTGTGTTGCTCTAGCAATTGATGTCTCCAGACATTTTTTCATTTCATTCAATTTGAGGTGTGGGAATGAATACTACCCGCTAAAGCTGAAGAGCTGGAATGCACAGAGTGAGACGTCTCCTTCCATTTTCTGGAGAGCAGAGTGTTGTCAGGAGGACATTTGGCGATGCAGTCAGTACATCTCTTCCCATGTGTACCCTACTGTCTCTGAGTGCCATCTAGCTAATGCATTATCCAAGCAGCCCTACAGCCATTTGGTCTGCTGGCCTTTTCAGTTTTTACTTTTTCAGCATCATTTCTGTCCTCCTTTCTTGCCATATGCCTCCATTCTCTGCCTTCTCTTTTTGTAGGTTGTAAGAATCAGGCGCTTCACTTCAGTGCATCGGCTGGTGAGGGTTGTAGCGTGCTTCTTCAGTCCTTGTAATTAGCACAGCTTTTTTCTGCCATTTTAAGAGGTACAGCTTCATTAACAAGCTTCTGCCTGGAAACGTATGCATTTAAAACAATAACTTCCTTTATTTTTGACGAAACACCAAGTGGGGCATATATTTTCTCTATTGAAATGAGGAGGCCTTGGCAAAATCGATACATTAAATATTGAAGGTCTATCCATAGTTAAAATGGATTACTTGTGACAAATTCAGCCTTTCAACTGGGTTTATAGCTATTTTTAAACCACAACTGTACACATGTACTTTTATTTATAATACCAAAGGTATCCCATTTCAAACATATATATAGCAACTTACATGCTCCTGACATCCTGATATCTCTATGGTAACAGATCACAGATATATCTGCTAGAACACAGGCCACCTACTGTATATCTCTTTGCTAGAGACACTGTCTTTTGGTATGTTAGTATTTTTCTGAGTTTAAGACTGTCCCTCTAACACACCTTCTGGTATGGTAGTATTCTTCTGAGTTTATTAAGACTCCACCCTTAAGACACCTTCTTCTAGTATGGTAGTATTTTTTTGAGTTTATTAAGACTTCACCCTTAAGACACTTTCTTCTAGTATGGTAGTATTTTTTTGAGTTTATTAAGACTTCACCCTTAAGACACTTTCTTCTAGTATGGGATTATTTCAATGATTAAGACCCATCCTCCTAAACAAGCCAAGTTCTTGTAGTGGTGGTAGTATTTGTTTTAATGATTTCCTATTGTTTAACATATATTGTATATTTAGCATCTGCCTGGAAATGTGCCAAAAGCATGTACGTATGTGCATATGCTTGCGTAATATTTCTCTGTACTGAATGGGCCTACGTCTCATCTCTGCCTCCTCTGACTGTGCTGCAGTACTGTATTTAGGGTTAAGCACAAGCACAGCCTGTCCAGATTACATGCTGGATTACCATGGTGCATTATCAAAGTTTCTAAGTAGTGCACGGACAGTAGGCAGCAACCCAGCGATGAAACGGACAGAGCTCAGCAGACCGTAAAGAGTCCAGCAGAAACAGCTTCATTGGGCGCTGATTTAATTGTCTTTATGCATCTCTGTAACACCTCTGCTGCTCGCTGAGGTTGTGGTTTGTGACTGGCAGTGGAGGCCTGGCAGCCATGGGTATTGGGATTGTGGTTGATATATAGGCATTCAAACTATCAAACGTTGTCAGTTGGCACCCTGGTCAGGTGTAGCATTACTAGAGCCAACATGATACTAACAACAGCATCCATCTTCCAACCATCGGTTTAATGTTAGGATCTTTATAATCCAATATTTGACTAATAGAAAATAAAAAACTCTGGGCGATTGCCAATCTTCAACCTCGACCATGGATGCGTTTGAGGTGGGATTGATGGGTTGTTTGAAACCTTAGTGAAGATATAACTACTATATGGAGGTTGTCTGAAGAGCTGCTCTTAGGAAAGAATAGATATTTTGAGATCTTTATATGTTCGCAAATCTTAATGGGGTCTAAGTTCAAGGATAAATTCCCAGTTTTATGAAATGTAGCCCAGATAGGGGGTCATGACTAGGATGACTCGACTGTACTAGAAAGCTGTGCCTCAAGCCTTTATGAGCTAATACACAACTACAGTCTAAAAATAACACAAATAGCCTATGCTGTCTGCCTTCTCAACACTGTCTTTGGTGAATCTCATTTTTTAACTGACAATTGTGCCAGTTAAAACGTGTTCTTGTAACAGTGACATGCTTGGTTACAAATTAATTCCCTATCGCTGGAAACCATTATAGTAGAATAATAAAATAAGTGTAGTAATAATAATATAACAACACAATAGTAGAGCATTATAAATGAATAACACTGGTGTAGAATATACAGGATTAGCAGCAGCTGAAAAACAATTAAACAGTATCTATAAAATAGATGTTGGTAAATACATGAGTGAAGGACATCAATATGGACATTGATGTCAGGCCACATTTTCCATTGATATTGATATCACGTCTGAATATGTCAGAATGAATGTATGTGGGTCATTCCAAAAAATGTGTGGCTTCTGCATTAAACAAGTTCTTAAATGTCTGTTAAAAAGGAATTCCCCTTTAATATAGGCTACATAGAGAGAGCAGCTTTTAATATGATATGAAATGCTTGCTAAAGTGACAAAATTCATCACTTTGTCAACTCCTACCCTCCTTGGAAGAGTTTAACCCGCTTAATTACAAAAATCGATCCAGGTTTCACCATCAGTGTCAATATAAGTTAGCCCTTGATTTAGTTGCTTTTACAAAGTACTTTCATTTTTCATGTGATGTCAGTCATTTCTTGTCATTTTAAGGTCCATTTTGTTCTGATAACTATTGTAATCATACGGTAAAATTATTCATCAAAGATCAACAAATAAAAATCAACATTAACATTTCAAACCACAACTTCCATTTCCAAAACACTTCCATTTCCCCTTTCAACAACATAGAGTTTCATGACTGATTTCAAATTAAAAATGTATCAACCCTGTTACAGTCAACCTACAGTAGTTATTTTATTTGACTATTTGGTTATTAAACTCTTTAAAATGGCAAAATTATTTTTTACTTAAGGTAAACAACTGTTTATTGAACAATTGTCTACTTTAGAATGTTGAAATTCAAAAATTTTGAAATCAAGTTCACTGTCAACTGTTTGAACAGTGTATGACGTTTACTCCCCAATGAAAGAATGCAACATTTTGAATGTTCACTGGTTGCCCATTCAGATGTGATTGTTCTAGAAGCCTTAAAACCTACCTAGCCAGTTTGAAAACAATTGGCTTCTATGTACTGTGTATACCGCATAGGCTAGCAGATTTCACGACCTAATGAAAACCTCTGCCAGCAGTGTGAAGACAGTTTCAAGATGAACCTTAAGCCATTTTTAACTAATGTTAGCACAATGACAAGGAATCTACAAGAAAAACATGTATGTTTATAATCCCCAGTTCCGAAAGAGGTATGAAACATGATATTGACTGAAATAACTGCCTTAAAGTGAACCCAGAATTCAGCATACTCTGAGGAACAAAATTCCACTTTACTCGACAACTTATGCAAAGTTGTCATAGTATTTCAGTGTTTTTGTGTATGTAAGAACTGTCATGTATTTTAAGAAGATAAATTGATATAACTCAACATATACCTTACTTATGAAAATTTACAAAAAATATCAATATCATTACATTATAAATTTTAGTGCTCACAGCTAATCTACAGGCATATCTAAGATTGACTGCGGCTCTAACCAGTGATGTAGCACTAGATCCTGGACCCTATGCGTAGGCAGTCCTGATGGGCCCCCATTTTATAAAATATATTCCAGACTTTTCAAGGGCCCTCTCTCCCGTTGGGCCCTGGTAATCAGTACTGGTTTTACCCCCAGTCCGACACCCCTGGCTCTAACCTCAGAATGATAACTCATGACAAGTATGGAAATGGTGGCAATACTTAAAGCAAAAAACGGTTATTTGTTCCATGTTTTTACGTTGCATCCAGCCGACAGACAAAATACCGGTGTTGATTGTTACATTGGGGATTGTATTTTGGGAAAATAAAGTTGAATTGAAATCATCATTGCTCTACATTTACAAGCCAGGGCTGTTTGAAGCTCAGATGGTTGATTGGCCCATGGTAAAGTCACAACGCTCAGCCTCTAGCATTGGTCTCTAAAATTGCAGTGCTGTTTGTTCTAACGGGTCACGTAAACAATCAAGGATCTGTTAAATGGCCACTCATCTGTCTCCATTCCTTCCTCCTAGCAATCCACAAACTGGAAGACTCACTGATGTCAGCAACTGATCTTGAAGATCGCCCTAATTTGCAAACTGACTTGCATAATATTCCACTATAGCTGCATGCTTTTGAGTAAGACTATAAGGTTGTGCCGACCCCGTCCTGCAGGTCTCTTCTGCTGCGTCTTTGTACTCGTTTCTGTCAGCACGCTGGAGAGGAAAGCAGCCAGCGTGTTGCCATGGTGCAGTCTCAACCAGAGATGTACATTAGCTCTGCTGCTTAGCTAATTAGCCAGAGACGGCAGTGTTGACATGGAGGCAGGCAGCATGGAAACCAGGCAGGGGCAGCAAGGTTGAGAGTCAGGCAGGCAGACAGACAGGTAGCAGGGATACAGACAAAGTGCTTCATTAAGCTAAGTATTTTTGGGATACTCAATGTGGAACATAGTGTACAAAGATTACACAGCAGGAATTTCATGAATTTCTACACAGCAAAAACACCAGTGTAAAATCAACTCTGAGAGTGTTAAATTAACATTATCAGTGTTTATATTGCACCAATGGGAAGAATATAAACACTGAGAGTGTTAATTTAACACTCTCAGAGTTGATTTAACACTGATGATTTTGCTGTGTCAATGTACTAGTGTACAGGCAGAGAAATATGTTGGTTTGAAGTGGGGTGTGGATCCTTATTCTGGTTCTGCTCGGTAGTGGAGCTGCTTTCCTTCTCCGATTTAGCGACGGTGTCCCTTGTGTAACAGCCAGCTCTCCCAAGCAGCCGGACCGGCTGTGAATAGGCTGCAGATCCTGATCAGTCAGCTTATAAAACCCAATATGGGGCTGCTCTGGATTAATAGTCCCTATTTAAAATTCCAATTATGTAATCAACCAAAGCCAAGCGTTGCATATGCTCGATGGGAATATCTTTGAGCGCGATGACGTGGCCAGCGTGGGTGGGGGATGGGCAGATGGAGACAAGATGACAGCGGCGGAGGGGCAAAGAAACAGAGGAGTGATGTAAAATGGCCCAAATCTCTTTGAACCCCGGAATGCCATCGTGTTCAGATGCTCTGTCCACAGCCTGACCAGATACTGCCATGGCTATGCAGGGTTCCACTGTGAGCCAATGACACTGCAATGCCAGATTGCTCTCTCTCTCTCGTACCCAGGACATGAAAAGCTGGTGGAGATTTAGTCATTTTGTAAACGCCATAGCTACAGTGTCCATGAGGCAGTTTAGTATTACGAGGCGTCCTTTTCATGCCTGCTCTAAAAGATCCATACTATGTATCCAGTGGAATAATCTATCGTGTTGTTCCTCGTGTTGTTCCTCGTGTTGTTCCTCTTGTTCATACCGTCACCCTCCTCTGTGGTGCTGTGCAGATTTAAGGATGGATAAACATCGACCTACTCATGGCTTTTCTAAGCATCCTCAGAGCTCTGCGTAGCGATGAGCTGTTCCAGTCGTATGTGTATTTACCACAGCGTTGCTTCATGGGAGATATTAAATTACCACCATGCTCTTCTTTGACATGCAGAGGATTTTCATTAAGCCGCTGTTTGCATAATAAAACAATTGTTTTCTTGATCTTAACCTTCTTGTAGTACATTATATTTACATTTAAAATGAATGTTATTACATTGGAAGATGTATTCGTGTCTGTGGGAGATTTCCATTCTCAGAAATTGCCTTACGGTGCTGTTTGACTCTCCCATGTCATTGTCCTGTCCACGGCCTGGCGTAAAGGATTGTATGCCACTACTTAGCACCCATCCAGGAAGGTTAAAGCCTGTTGTTCTCTGTAGCTGTGATGGGTGCAAGCCCAACCGATGTCCACTTTGATGTGCTGTGATCAGTGTGGAGAGACGGCGTCCATCATGGGGCCTGTGTCGTGATCCAACCTGAGGTGCTTCGCAGCAGAAGAAGAGACGAGGAAATCTGGACCCTCAACAGGAGGCATATTAGCTTGGCAATCTCCAAAGTGATTCAAACGCTTAAAACAAAGAACCCTTTTTTTCCCATCGCCATTTTCCTTTGGCAGTAAATATGCCAGCATACGGATAAACGTGCTGGTGAATGCATTAGTAATTTGCAGTTAAAGTAGGTCCACGGTTTCTCTTGCCTCGCCGTTGCTTTACTTCACTGTAATTCTTTAACACTTTCAACACCTACACGCTTTGCCAGCCAAAGTGAATGCTGGCAGAGCACGGCAGGGCAGGCAGTGAATGGATGTGTGTGTGGGTGTACCCGAATGGAGGAGTGAAGACCTTCTGAGGCCCGTGGGCCAGGATGGAGGGCGGGAGGGAGGCTGGGCTGTTTGTAGTGCCATGGGGTGTAAAGGCTACCTGGGACCAGACCATAGATTGTATAATTACTGGATATAACCATGTGTGACGTCACCCATTGGTTTGTTAAGATCTGATTTTGGTCATCGAATTTGCAGTTACAGGCGCAGACATCTTGGTTGCAGATGTGACGATTTTAGATGAGTGGGAGGAGTAATCTTGCTAGCTAAAACGTATTAAAACAAAATGTAAAACAAAATGTAACGTTACTTACCGGAAGTTAACTGCCAACTCCTTTGAGTGTGTTGTCGTACGACCGAACGCCATAGCCACGCCCTAAACGCCCCTATTGCTGATGTAAAAGAAAAATGAACATCATGAAAAATTGCATAAGCCATAAATCTAGCGATTGAGATCATATACTCATTATGAAAGTATATTATGTCTCTCATTCTTGTAGACTATTACAGATACCAAGCTCTTTTGCAACCAGGCGTATCGTTGGAATTCAGATAGAATGCAGGTTTAAGGCACTTCCTCATTTGCGTCAATTTGCCAAACCGGATGCTCACCCTGTGGACCAGACCCCTATCACCATCCTCTGCTTTCATCTGTTTTGTCATCTCCTGCGCCGGCCCCTTAACGTTTCCAAATATGTTTTTTCTCCTCATCGACCCAGTGGTACATCCTTAATGGCCGGCAGGTTCATTTCACTGATTCAAATGATGGAAATGAATAAGCTTTTGTCATTCTGCATTAACCAGGAGTGTTGTTGTTGGTTCGATCTCATGCAGGCGTGGCCTTAGAATAGGTCAGCTGGGCCTCTGAATTCAAGCGACACCCCAACGTCCTATTGGTCAAATGTCACATGGTTAAAGTGACAAAATAAGCCAATTTAGTTACAAGACACTGGTTATAGACTGAGAAACATCAAGCCCTGTCAGAGTTTCAAAATGGCAGCGAAGTGCTGTACACTGTCACTGGCTCTCTCCCTATACTACCCGAATCCCAAACCGCACAGAGGAACAAGTGTTGCTCTCAGCTTAGCAACAAGGGGTAGCAACCAGCTGAGAGCTGCCTGTGAGATAGCACGCTGCCGAGACCTCTGACGTCGAGAAAGCAGAGTGCAGAATCACGCCAAGTACATTGGTGATACAAGACAGATCACTGGGCCGTGTTTAGAGGTTTTAAGGGGCCTCCAACATTCTTCAAATATCTAGTAATAATATTATTGGTATTGTAAAGTATATTAAATGATTAACCCAGATTTGGCAGACTCTCTGTACCACACATTCTATAATCCACAGACCAGGCAGCAGTGGCAACCACAACAGGGCTCGTGATTACAGCTGAAAGCCAGGAAAACACATGGACAACCAATAATACAACACATGTTCAACCATTATACAACACATGTACAACCATTATACAACACATGTACAACCATTATACAACACATGTTCAACCATTACACAACAAATGTACAATCATTATACAACACATGTACCACCATGTTAAAGTGTTTATTTCTTTTAAACATAAATACAAAAACAGTAAAATATTCAGTTTTAACTCATGTTAAAAACAAAGTTGAAGGAACTTTATCACAGAATTGGTCACGCCACTGGCCGGGATTTCCACAAAGAAAAATTGGTGCAATTTGGCCCAGCAGGTCACCGCTGCCTTGTTGAGTTGCATTTTCATGTCCCGGTTAACTGCCTGCGAGCTCATTGTGGTGTGGTTGTTAGCCAGAGGAGCCTTCTGAGAAGCGCAATATGGTCTTTAGCCAGAAGAGCGGTCTGACATACGTACAGTGGTCCTGGTTAACGTCCTGGTTGTGCCAACAGTGTGACAAGAAACAGCTGGCCCAGGTGTCCACGTGGCGTAGTGGGCTAAATCTCTGCCTTGCAGGACAAACTACATCATGATGGTCAATGGTTCAAACCTGACTATGGCTTCTCCGACTTGGCCTGGACCTCCAGCACAAGCAGCGCAAATTGGCATAGTGCTGCCCGGTATTAGGGATAGACCAGTCGGATTGTCTACCTTACCACGTCGCTCTCCAGCAACTCCTTGTGTGCAGATCGGAAGCCTGTAAATTCAGTCGCAGAAGTATACTGTAGTTGGTGAGTGTAATCATCCTGTGCATGATAAGCAGTGCAAAATGAATAGCCTGGCTCGGCAACGTAGTTTCTAGAGATTAAGTTTGGGGGTTTTCTTGGTTAAGTCACTTAGGGCCTAGTTCTCACATAGAAATATGTTTTTCTTTTAGACTAAGTTAATAGTCAGAATGGCCTTACAGAGTTCTCTGAAGGTGTGGCTACCTTGTGTACACTGAGTAAATGTAGTTCAGCCTTTACACATTTCTTTTACTTAAACAACTAATTTTCTTGTGGAATATTTATTTTTCACTACATTTACCCATCCCTTTAAATGTGATGTACTTTGGTGTACCTTTCCATGTTGCTATGTTGTCACTAAAAGAGAAATGGTTCTCAATTGACTCACCTGTTTTTATTTTACCTTTATCTATACAAAGACAATTAGAACAAGACGAAGCTCCTCTGCTCCTCCACAATATCTGCTAATTTCAAGCTGACGCTTAGTTCTACTGCAGTACAGAAAAGCAAAGGGGACTGCCCCAGCATACCTTCAGGGTCAGACCCCTACATCCCTCCTTGACCTGTGTGGTCTCTTGGCTCTCCCTCGCCTGCAGGAGGGTAGCTTAACCCCACAAAGCATCTTCCTGACATCTCCATGTTGGAACCAGTGTCCCCTTAGTGCATGACAAATCCTACCCGAAAGAAGACACATCCACTGTGTCCTCCATGTAACATCCATGTTACAAGTGTTTACAAAGTAGAAAAGACATGTAAAAATGGAGAATGAAAAAGATAACATTTGTAGTCACAGATGGAGTTACTGTAGCGATCGCTTTGATCGTGTAGGTAGGGTAACGTGTTATTTAAATAAGACGTCAGGTAAAATGGGAGTTGCAATAGGGATTTTTTACAACATGCGCTATTTCGACCTTGGTGAGCTCAAAGAGGGCTGTTCTTCCTGATGGAAGCCGTGATGAGTGCAAAACCTCTCACCCGAGATAAACTAAACGCACTATGATGAACTGCATCTAACCGCTTTAATGAAGTGGCAGCTGCATTCATGTAGATGATATTGCCATAGTCTGGGACAGGATGGAACATAAACTGAATGTTCTGCTTTTTGCTCCTTACTGAGAGCCATGGCCGGTTTCTCTGTCAGAGGCCCATTAATATGCATACATTTTCCAAATGCACAGAGACCTGTGAGCAGAGATATGCTTAGTGTACGCACCAACTAAATGTAGGTGCATGGGCTTAAATCCTTAGGCCATTAGTTGTGTTCACGTGCCCATTTTGGCAATCCAATTTAAATTAATAAAACATACGATAAAAATTTTGCAAGAAAATTTAATTCAAGGCCCCGCTGGGAAATTTGATGTATTGATATACTCCAACCCACACTTCGAAGTCAGTCATTTAGCGGACACTAAATAATAATAATAATTAATTGTATTTATATAATGCTTTTCAATGACCCAAAGCGCTTTCATAGTAATGACCACCTCATCCACCACCAATGTGTAGCACCCACTTCCATACACAGTCACACAGTCAACACACACACCTTCCTCCATACACAGTCACACACATAGACAGTGAACACACACACCTTCTTCCAAACAGAGTCACACACAGAATCTCATTCACTTTGGTGATGCACGACAGCCATTTTTGCACCAGAACGCTCACCACACATCCGCTATCAGGTGGAGAGGTGAGTAGTTGTATATGCCAATTACGAATGTGGGAGATTATTAGGTGGCCTTGATTGAAATGAGGCCTGGTTTAGAATTTGGCCATGACACTGGGGTTAACAACCCTACCCCATCACTGCTCTGGGCATTGGGAATGATTGTTTGACCAGAGGGAAGAGTGCCCCCTACTGGCCCTCCAACACCACTTCCAGCAGCATTGGTCTCCCTTCCAGTGACTAACCAGGCCTGACCCTGCTTAGCTTTAGAAGCAAACCAGCAGTGAATACAGGGCGCTATGCTGCTGGATTAAATCCAGAGTTAGTTACAGTTAGTGCATACATTTTAGTATAGCTCAGTTCAGTCACTTTATTATCCCAAATGGGTTAATAGGTAGGTAGAACGGCTACACATTGGACCAAAAAAGAGAATAGAAGTTCTTTACTTAAAGGCATAAGGTTGACTCTGCTTTATCCATTGCGTCATCGGCAGTAAAGGTGCTGTAATTATGATGGTTAAAGTCAAAGGAACAATATGGGATGTCATGGTTGTCGCTTGATGCACTGGTCTAAGGTGATCTTTGTTAACAGTGCCAAGCTGTCCTTCACATTCTAGATTTGTGCCTTCTAAAGATGCACTCAGTGGTGATTGATGTTATCTTCGCATAAGACTTTTTACATTTTGTAGTTATAATTTAGTGAGTTATTTTTATTCTGTTTGTTTTTCAGACCTTTTTTCCGACTCACTTGTATATTGTATGCTGATACATCCTCAGTATAAAAACAGAAAAACAAATATCAAAATGGTAAAATAAATCTTTAACTCCTCTGTGATCCAATGGAGAATTTATTGTAAAGCACTAGCCAAAAATAACATTTTGATCCAAATGCGATTTTCTTCAGATCATCATGTTTTAATAAACCACCCATAGAATAATTATTAGCTTGACCATACTTAAAGAGATTATAAAGGTCTGATGTGTTATTGTTACCCATCTACAAATCACTACTATTTATTAGGAGGATTACTAGAAGCAAAGTTCCCTGGTTTTGGTAATTCCCTCAAAGTTTAAAATTCAACACTGAAATACCTTAACGATGTCATACTGTGGATATCGGGGACAGAAAAAGTTATATTTTTAAAGATATTATGTAAATCCCTCACTGTAACTTATGTGATTTTTTAAGCCACATTTTATTCCTGAACTAATTTAAACCTGCCTAATTAAACGGTCATGGATAGATAATGTATGTAACATAAAGTATATGCCATAAAATATAACAAAAGTTCCAATGAACTTTATTTTTAACAAAAATGTTGTGTATTAACCGAAGAGGGTGAATGCTGACGAAATGCTTTCCCTCGTCACCGTATATAAACCTTGATGCACCCATTCGACCCACTATACTATGCTGCTACTTGATTACCACATAACAGGGTGATGAATAGTGAACCGACCAATGGTAAAGGTGCTGTGGTCGCCATGTGATCAGTGACATCATGTCAGAGTGCGTCTGTATCCACGGTGAGGAAGGTCTGACCAGACAACTCTCACTGTGACTAAACAGAGTGCTGGGCCAGACACTGATATAGTGACATTACATCAAGATGAGGATGCAATGCCGCTGACAGTTGTGACTGCTTATTAATTACCATTTCATAATGAAATGTGTGTGTGTGTGTGTTTGTGTGTGAGAGAATTTCTGTGTGACTGGTCATGGCTGGTTTTAAGTAATTGTGTTGGACTGTCTGAATATGGTGTGTGTGTGTGTGTGTGTGTGTGTGTGTGTGTGTGTGTGTGTGTGTGTGTGTGTGTGTGTGTGTGTGTGTGTGTGTGTGTGTGTGTTACCGTAATGTGAGAAAGGGAAAAATCATACCTGTTTCTGTGTCACAATTCTCCAACGTGGTAACCACATCATCTAAGTAGACGTGATCTGTGAGTCAACTCATTCATTGACCAAATGACTGAACTGTGTGATTTTTTTGGCTGAGGAGTAGTTCAAGATAATTCCCCTTTACTCCCTCTCTCTGTCCCGTCTTTTGAATTTCCTACTCTGCTCCTCCTCTTCCCCTCTGCTCTCCCTTCTTCTCTCTCGCCCTCCTTTTTTCTCTTCCACTCCTCCCGTTCCCTCCCCTAAGCCCTCTGTCAGTAAGCGGGTCTTGGTCTCTGTGTGAATGAGATGTTGGCTGCCTGGTGATGGAGGGGGTATTGATTTCACTGCAGCGTGGAGTACGAGAGGCCAGCCAAGGCTCAAGGATCAGGGGAATGTGCCACCGGACGTCTGGCTGTGCCCCTCTTACCACCAGGCAGGAAACACAACTGAATCCCTACTTACAGCCTGCTGACCAGGTGACGCGGCTCGATGACGCATATGTTGTACTGTTGTCATTCGTAGATCGTAAAAGACCAACTGTCTCTGCGCTAGGCGTGCCTACCTCCTTGGCATCCGCTGTAATCCGTTTTTCTTTTATCCACATTTCTCTTGAAATCGGGTCCTGCGAGTCAAACCATCTGAGCACAGTACCTGAGCTGATGGAGGGATTTGCTAGAGTGAATCCAGGAAATTCCTTCTGACAAGGCACTCATCATCTATTAGTGCAATCAAGCCTTGAACCAAGACTGTGGTGGTCGGCTTTGAGCTACGTATAAACGCGCTACGTATAAACACGCTACGTATAAACACGCTACGCATAAACACGCTACGTATAAACGCGCTAAGTCGCTGCACCACCTTTGTGGCTAAAGGAATGTTAACATTAATTGCATTTGTTTCTGGCATATGATACTTCTACATTAGTATTCAGCATGGATGAAGGACAGCAGAGGTAAATAATCTCCTATTATCCATGTATGTCCAGACAGAACAGACTCTATTACACTGTCTCAGAATAGCCTCCATTGGGGGGTCCGCATGGTGTAGTGGGCTAAGTCTCTGCATTGCAGGACAGTCTACGTCATGATAGTCAGTTACCCTGTCTCAGAGCAGCCTCTATTACCCTGTCTCAGAACAGACTCTATTACCCTGTCTCAGAACAGCCTCTATTACCCTGTCTCAGAACAGCCTCTATTACCCTGTCTCAGAACAGCCTCTATTACCCTGTCTCAGAACAGCCTCTATTACCCTGTCTCAGAACAGCCTCTATTACCCTGTCTCAGAACAGCCTCTATTACCCTGTCTCAGAACAGACTTTATTACCCTGTTTCAGAACAGACTCCATTACCCTCTCTCAGAACAGACTCTATTACCCTGTCTCAGAACAGCCTCTATTACCCTGTCTCAGA
>JACXGM010027715.1:0-14358 GCA_016801145.1 Umbra pygmaea | reverse complement strand
CTAAATAATCTATGCAGAATTAACACAGACTATACAGTTTACTCTAAATAATCTATGCAGAATTAGCTCATACAAAAGGTTTTATCCTCTGTTCAAGTCTCTCCTCAAAAACCACTGTGGCTTCAAAATGGAATCACTTTTTCATTTTTTTCATACTTCATAATTCCTCCCTTTATGGGACCGTCATAAAAACATAAAATACCACTGTAATTGGTCCAGTGGCTGTTATGTTACATAAGTTGGTCAGTTGGTCTTCAACCTCAGGCAGTGTCTGTGTGTTGTCCTGTGAGTGGGGTGATGAATTCGACCCCCACATTCTGTATATTAGCTTCTCTAAGAAAGCAAATCTGTGTTGAATAGGTGTGAGGTATTGAAGAGAGATGCCAGCTGTCAGATATGCATATTTGTCCGGTAAACCATTTCCTCATTCCACTACACAGCATCAATACCAGATGTACCACATGCAAACCGGACTCCTCTTGCGACTGGAGCCGCGCCTTGGGGGAGGGCAATATCACAGCTCCTCACCATGGATCTCAGGTGAGAAGTGTGATATGGGACTGAGTACTGAGGTTCTGATTAAAGGGACAATGGCACCCCCTTCTGGACAATCTAATAAATTCTCCATAAATTAATTTGGACTTTCACATAGGTAATTGCACACACACCTGTCTGGTATTATACTATACTATACTATACTATGCTATATTATAATACCTGTCCGTTTCTCACTGCAATTCTTTTCCCAATCTCACAGCAAAACAACCCACCTCTCCATATCGTTCATTCATTATTCTGTTTTAAATCATAACTTGTATTAGATAACAGTACGTTTTCAAATAAGCTATCCATATACACCCAATGTTAAAAAAATTGACAGGAAAGCCTATTTTTAAATCTTAAGAAGGTTAATGAAAGAAACCAAAAATGATAGGTAGAACATGAACATCAAACCAACTTCCTACAGCACTCCAGAAGAAATGGTCAGACACCCACAATATGATAAGACTTTTACATCTTGTAGGTGTCTTTTTTCTGCACAGTAAAGATGATAAACAGGACAAATAGCATGACAGGATGGCCATGCATGCCTTTGGTTTACATCCAGGTTACATTTGACATTTCTTTTGTGAAGAATATGTAAGTTGAAAAGGCACCATTTTTTGTTTAATACCTTTGGAAATCCTATTAAAATACTCAGATAATACAAAGCAGATAAATTTCCAATTATCTCTGAAGATGGTGTACATCAAACATTATTCAAGGGTGCCAATAATATTGCACAGTCCTGTATAAATATGTTATACCAACTAAGAATAACAGCACATTCAGGGTTACATCCCCCCATTTTATCTGAGCATTATAATTTTTATGTGAAAATTATACTTACATCAAATTTAAGAAGTACAAAGCTTTTATTCATTCATAAATCCCTTGCATACAATAATGGCAGTGGGTCTGTCACCCATTGACATAACTAAACTCTTGGTGTCAAGCATTTACTGCAGCCATTTTGAGATGCTTGTTTTCGGGAAAGAAATTCCAGTTGACCTCTCGAAAGCCTTGTTTGTGTGGTTCTGCAACAAGTAGGTAGTTCCCTTTTCACTTGTACTGCGTTGACCGCCTGTCATTTAAGAAATGAAGCTGGCCACTTCAGGGTTTCAGTCAGAGCCGGCCCTAGACCTTTGGGGGCCCTATGCAAAATTTGGTTGAAGGCCCCTTTGACCAGTTTTAGTACGTCGAAGTCACTATACGTCAGAGTCACTGACCAACACTCAGGGCCGGCCCGCCCATTAGACAAGATTAGGCAGCCGCCTAGGGCGGCACGAATTTGAGGCGGCATTTTCTCAATTGGCTACCGCCTTCCGGCGTGCGCCTCTGATTTGCGTAGCTGCAGCCCTTCCCGCCCTTAGGACACCATTGTGAACACCTGCTAAAAGCAACTCAAGCATCCCGCATAGGGTTCGTTATTAATTTGTATCAGAGCCATTGTGAGAGAGCTCTAGTTTGTATGCTTTTGATGTCGTCGCCCCTCCTCTTTTGCTCGCCCACGGTGCCAGTCATTCGCTGTTTTTTTAAATGAATGGAGCTGCCAGGATGGCTAGGCGAGTAAACTTGTGAATAAAAGGCAAGTGTTAATCACGTTCTGTCACATTTTGTGTAGGAAATAAGTGGATCAAATGTAGGGTTGTAGGCTACTCATTATTTTAATTAAACAAAGGAAACACTATGCTACACTTAAGTATTATGCCTTAAGTCAATTATTTTGTTTGTTTAATTAAAACAATGAGTAACCTACGACCCTACGGCGCTGCCAGACATTTTTCACTGGAGGTGCTAAGGGGGAGCTAGCTCAATGCATGGAGGTGCTGACATGAATTGTGTTTATGCATGATCAGGCAACCTGTAAAGCTTTCTTAAACTCAATGACACAAGTGTCTGTTCAATAGGAGAAAAGCAAACAAAATGTACGATCTCAAAGTTCTATGCCTATTTCCCAATGAGACATAGACAAATCACCATACACTCTAAAAACAAATGGTGCTAAATAGCACTAAAAGTGGTTCATTGGCTTGTAATCATAGGGGAACCACTTTAAGTGCTATGTAGCACCTATCTTTAAAAATGGTGCTATGTAGAACCATAAGAGGTGCCATATGGCACTTTAAGCACCCCAAATAACCACTAAAGAACTGCTGAAGAACCAAACTGGGCTTAACAGGTTCTTTAAAGGGTAGTGGTGCTATATAGCACCATAACCACCACAAAGAACCCCTGAAGAACCGCTGAAGAACCACTTATTTTTAGAGTGTACTCTTAAAACTATGAATTAGAAACAGCACAATTAATGTGTTAATATTGCATTTTGTGTCAAATGTACAGCATTGTAAAAAGTCCAAAGTAAATGTATAAGGCTAAGTATATAAATGGAGTTCATAAATAACCATAAGGAATATTTTACTTTACTCTGTTTTCAATTAATTGATGACTGTTCAGATGTGAACTCCCTTTACCTGGTCGTTTTGGTGTTAATTGGTAGTGCTTGGGAGAAGGCACACCCAGGTTGTCAAAGCAAACTTCTAAATTCATGGCAGCATGGATCTATCAATAATATATTCTTAATCTGACATTCTCCGCTGATTGAGAATGTATTTATAGAGCAAATTGTGAAGTTGGAAAAAGTAGTCTGCATTATTTCAACAATTTAAACGCTGCCTACCTCGACCCTGCGACTGTGAGCTGCTTAATGAGCGAGATAGTCAAATAATTACTACTACTTCAAGCGATTTAGGTACAACATAGACAAATTAGATATAGATATATTTTAGAATTTTTTTTTATTGCCTCTGCCTCTCCATGCTATCTGGATATTAGGAGACTGTAATATTTCAATATATTTTGTGGTACGTAATAGATCCTCGAACAGTAGTACGTAGCTGTGAGTTTCAGTGACCGCGCATCAGTTTTATTACGTTCAGTTGCGGGGATTGCAGGGAGGGTACATAACCATGCAAACTTTGCCGACCTGGACTTAGCCGTTTAGAAAAGCAAAGTACATTGTCCAGCGAAAATAATGATAGCCTATATATTTTTACATGAAAATATGGAATAGTTTTTAGGGGGGGCAAAGGGGGGTGCTAGGCTTGGCCTATTCTTGGTGGTGCTTTTGCACCATTTCGCTCAGGCTTGCCGCAGCCGTTGAGTCAATAAAATTCCACTGTAAGAAAAATCTGTAAAAACACTATAAAAAGTAGTTTGCTGCCAGTACTTTTTCCATTAGCTATTTTACGGACATGTCTATCAAGACAATAACGGAAAAATACTTTGTGAACACAGTTGCTAAACATCCGTTAACCCAGAGATCTGATATTACTTTCAACGGACATCTACTGTGTTCATAAAGTAATTTTCCGTTAATGTCTTGATAGACATGTCCGTAAAATAATGGAAGAAGTAGTGGCAGCTAATTAACGGTACTTTTACAGTTTATTATGTTCTTACAGTGTTGGTTATTATCGAATCTATTCGTTTCATTACTTTATATTAATGTAATAGCCTAAATATACATGTGGTAAGCTATATGCATGAGAATTAAAAAATAAAATACAAATTGGTTATAACGAATACCGATCATTCGTTTATCAATTGGACCCGGGCGGACGTAATGAGCGCTATAAACTGACTCCACTGTTCTTAAATTAACGAATCTTGGCTCGCCCTCTCCCCTTCTGTCTTTCAGGTGTTTTGATTACAGGACCTCATGGACATTTTAGAAAACATCACTGACTGACAGCAGAGACTAAATGATTTCTGAAATATGTATAAAAGTTATCATATTGCACAATCAACTTCAAAATATAAATAAACTAATTTGTTAATCCGTAAATAGGCCTAAACTAATTAGTTAATAAATCTTATTTCACATGAATATTTCCTAATAACGCATTGTTTCAGACACAGATAAATGTGTCTGGGAGAGGGGTTGGGGGCAGCATTTTTTGGTCTTGCCTAAGGCGGCAGAACGTCCAGAACCGGCCCTGCCGACACTGACCAATCGTCATAATAAATAAATAACAACTGTCCTTATCATGATGCCTGATAAAGAGCGCTGTAGGCCCATTTCTTTTTATTTATTTATGTTATGTTACTTTTGATGTGTGATTTTTTTCAGCTAGCAGTGACTCTAGGGGGCCCTCTGCTGGCCACGGGGCCCTTTGCAATTGCAAAGGTCGCTTAGTGGCTGGGCCGGCTCTGGTTTCAGTTGTATGAAAGTTTGAGCACCCTGAAAAAGAAATGTTACAATGAATCTTTCTGTGAACAAACGTTGACTTGACCTCTAATTGCTCAACATTCTTCTTCATGGCGATACAAGGATAATATTTATTCCATAGATTAAAAATATTGAACAAAATGAACATACCATGTTCAAAAGTTTGCGCACCCTGTCACTTATTTGGTAACGTCTCCTTTGCAAAATGACGATTGTTGTTATTTGACATGGTGACAACATGCGAATCGGTTTAATGCGGAAGTAGGCCGCTAGATCTTCGCTATGGAATAGTACACATTAAAATGGCTGCCGCTCTGACCATTCTGCTAAATTGATTTGAATTGGAATGGCCTTTCTATCCATTCCATTTCTATGGTTGAGCCACACCAGTGCTTAACAGTTGGCAAGGTGTCACAGTCGCCACCTTCTGGTGAGACTAAGGAGGCACACCTGCCAGACTATTCTGTGATTTGTGTCATCTTCTGTTTTTCCTGGACATTTAATCACCTGGATGTATCACATGTTCATGTTCAGCCAATAGATTTTAATCAATCTGTCACAGCTGCATCCCATTACTAAGTTGTTAAGTGTATTTAGATCATGTTGGGTGTCAGTCATTATACCAATGTGATACGTTATGTGTGTAGGTGTCGCTTAGATGTCGCTTAGATGTCGCTTAGATGTCATTTAGATGTCGTTTAGATGTCGTTCAGGTGTTGTTCAGATGTCATTCAGATGTGCTAAGTGTTTAATAACTTTTAGACTTTTCTCTCCTAACTTACATTATTTTGTTGTGTCCAAACAGTTCAATTTTGTTTTATCAGTCTAAAGCAAATTATTCCAAAACTGATTCTGGCTTGTTAAAGTTTTCATTTGCTTAGATTTAATGCTGAGTTTTTGTTATAAGGCTTTAGAAAAGGCTTTGTTCTAACAACTCTCCCATGCAGATCCTTGTTGTGTAAGGTAGTCTGTACTCTGGACCTGTGAACAACTACACCAGTATCAACTGTTTTGATAGTCCTTGGCAGCGACCTGTGGGTTCTGTTATGCGTATCTAACTAAGTCAATGTTATATTGGTCTTTGTCTTCCATATCTTGCTTTGACTTAAACTGTTCCATTTACTTCCATTTTAAACTGACTGTTGAAATTGCCAGCTGTAGCTACAGTAAGTGTTGAGAAGGGTTTTATAGCCTTCTCCTGTTTTGTGAAAGTCAATGATTTTCATTTTCCCTCAGACCTCTGCTTAGAGGAGCCCATAGTTGTTGAAACCAAAGAAGAAAAAACACATGGATTTACTGTAATAGTTTACATAGGAAATTACGTCACCTGACTAATTGAAGCTGTATCAAGTCAAACAACTTTTCTGGGCCTTACTGTAGTAATCATCATTTTCAGAGGAAAATAAGAATAGTTTAAAAGTTTGCCCAAACTTTTGGAGGTGTCACATTGACTTTTGTTTATTATTTTAAATCCATATTGAATACAAATAAATCATAGTCCTGTATTAAATGGTGAAGGTGGTATGTTTCACTTTGTAACATGGAAAATTTAGGTTGACTTCTGTTCACTCAACGATTCATTAAAACCTCAAATTTACAGGTGTGCCCAAAGCTTTGCAAACAACTGTATAGTGTAATCATGTAACACAAAAACACATTATTAGCAACACATTAAACATGAGTGGACAATAACAGGGTGGACATCTTTAGTTAGATTTTGCAACTACTGCATGCTCTTATTGATCACGATGAAACTACATGTAGAGTGAGAGGTTTCAGGTTGCTGTGTGAATAGAAAGCTGCATTTACATAGATGTTAATGTTATATAGATGAAAGACAGTTTACAGACCTGCTCATGAGTTCACATAACCTGGCAGAATTTGTAAGTTGTGTACTTAGAAATAGAATTGATAGAAAGGCCATTGAACTGCTTGGCGTGGTCATTCGATTAGTACACAACAAAATGGCTATTGTTGTTAGTTGTCATGGTGACAACACGCAAATCGTTTAATGCGGAAGTAGGCCGCTAGATCTTTGCAATGGAATGGTACACATAAAAATGGCTGCCGCTCTGACCATTCTGCTACATTGATTTGAATTGGAATGGCCTTTCTATCCATTCCATTTCTATGGTTGTGTACCATTCTTTAAAGAACACAAGAGTGATCATTGTCTGACACATTTATTTTATTTGTAATGGGATTCAAACCAAACTATAAGGCATCTCAAAAATAGCACAATCATTAAACATAGCAATAATGAAAATAATTAGATGGTTCATAGTCATAAGTTGCCATACACTTAAATATTAATACTGTGTATTGCCCCATTAGCAACAATGATGGCTGGCAGTCTCTTGTGATAGTTGCAGATGAGGCCCGTTATTTTTTCAAGCTGCCCATTCGTCTTGGAAAAAAGCCTCCAAGTCCCATCAATTCTTGAGTTGTCTTGCATGAATCTTGAGGGAGACCTGTTTCTGTCAGGTCTCCCCCAACTGGTAAACTGGAGTCGATTCTGTACTGGTTACTCTGGACATTTGATTACAAAGTCCTGGTTACTCTGGACAGTTTGATTATTCATCCATACATTGCTCAAGTCTTGTCAGTTAACAACTCACAGACGGTTTTGATTTTCTCATTATTACTTAAGTTCCTGGTCTTGTCTTGTTAACGTAGCTGTCAGTCATTGTAATGTGTGTGTGTATGGTAAATACAGTAATTCATTGTAGGTATTTTGGCTCACCAAAGCCCTGTTTATTAAGTATTATCAGATTAAAACCATTGTCTAACATTTGTTACACTTTCAGATCTCCACAAAGTGGCTCAATGATAGTGACGTCAACAGACTGTGATGGCCACTCCAGAACCTTCCCTTTGTTCTGCTGTAGCCACTAAAGGGTTGACTTGGCCTTATGTTTTGCATCATCGTCATGTTGGAAAGTCCAACTGTGTCCCATACGCAGCTTTCAGGGTGATGAATGCAAATTGTCCTCCAATATCTTATGATACCATGCTGCATTTATCTTGCTATCCATTTTGACTAAATTCCCTGTGCTGCTTGCTTAAGCTCACACACCCCCTCAACATCAGAGATCCACCTCCATGCCTCACAGTATCAATGGTGTACTTCTCGTCATAGGCCTCCTCTCCAAACATAGCATTTATGGTTATGACCATAAAGTTCAATTCTGGTCTCTTCACTCAAAATTACAGTTTTATGGCTTGTCTAGGTGCTGTTTGGCATATTGTAAATGGGTTGGTTTGTGGCGTTGGCACAGTAACATATTTTTTCTGGCAACTTGACCTTGCACACCATTTTTGTTCAAGGACCTCTTTATTGTGCTTCTTGAAACAGCCACATAACTTTTATGCAGAGAAGCCTGTATTTCAGCTGAAGTTATTTGTGGGTTTTCCTTTGCATACCAACAAATTTTCCTGGCAGTAGTTTGTCTACCTGACTGTGGCTTGGTATCAACAGAACCCCTCACTTTCCACTTCTTAATGAGAGTTTGAACAGCACTGATTGGCCTTTTGAAATATTTGAATATCTTTTTTTCATGATTTTTGAAGTTCAATTACCTTTTCTCGTCGGTCCTTTGACAGTTCTTTTTCTATGGCTCAGTATCCAGCAAAGTCAGGCATCCCTGGATGGAATGTGCAGAAATCTCTCTCAAGTCATAGAACCTCATTGACTATTTATACACATACAGTACACTCATTATGATGAAAAAAAGTCACATCTGGCAACCTACCCTTAGTAAACCGGTGTGTCAACTTGGGTGTATATTGGGTGTAACTTGGGTGTACAAATGATGAAATTTGATTATCATCTTATATAATTTTGCATAACCGGGTGGACCTGTTATGCGTTCACTTCACCAACTTATAATGTTGCAAATGTATTAATATGTAATCTACATTCTCACCAAGTTCTCCACAGTGGTTTCTCATCCAAGTAAGTGACATCATCTTGTGTTTGTTATGTCATTGCAGAAAAGGGATCTTTTCCGTGCAAGTAATCACAATAGGGTGGACAGTGGCTTTCAGGAAAATAGTCAATGTTCTTGTAAAATTATTCACGTATAATACAGCAAAACTAAACATCATATAAATAACAAATTTAGAAAATGTTTAGAAAAATGTAAAAGCCTAATTGTATTCCTATTTTTTCTCCCTATAGAGCAGAACTTGTGACATTGCAAAATTTCCTCGTTCCGCTGAAATAAAATAGTAATATATAGGCCTAGCTAAATTTATTTCGAGGTCTATGTCATTATGGTGTTATTACAGTTAACCATCCTTTTGAAATTTCATATTTTCTATAGAAAACTTATAACGATGTATCTTGGGGCCAAAAATAACTGTATACTGGCTATATTACTTTTAGTAATATTGACCCATATGCTCCCGAGCTACGGTGTATCAATTTAATTACACGCTGGCACCTGCACCTACTGGACTGACCAACCCACACTGCGGCTGCGGCACAGTTCGCAAATATAATTATAACCCGCAAATGGTCACCCCTACCAACCCCAGTCCCTCCCTCCCTGCGCGTCCAGTTTGCAACATCCTCACCGGCTTTCATAGGGGGGTACGGCACCGGCGTTACTAAAAGAAGGGACGGATAAATGAGAAAAACCAACCCCCCTGTCCTTTTTCTTTTGGCCATTTTTTGTGGAGGAACTGCAAGAAACCTTTATTTCCTGCCCTGCTAAAATATAGCAGACTGACAGTCAAAAGCGGATAGAAAGGTCAGTGCACTTCTTTCCTTGTGCTGTTGGGTGGCTGTGACATAATCCCATAGCAGTACAGTAAAATGTTACTGCAACCATCTATTTGCATTCTGGCAGCGTATATGCGCTTTTAGAACTGCACTGCTCGATTATATAATAGCTTTAAATTAGTATGAAAGACACATAAACCGAAGTTAAAGTTCATGTTATGCATGAACAGACCATGACAATTAAACCAGTTTATAATCCTAACTCCCAACTCACTCAACTTGGTGCAATGGTCATTAAACCCGGCGCAGGTGCACAGTACGTCCATAAACTAGTAGTCACAATCAAGATTGCCTACTGAAGGCTAGGCTATATAGTATTATGATAGAGTGCGCCTTTCTTGGTAATTTTAGGTGGTGCTAATTTACGAGGCGATTCCCCGATGCGTCTCAGTACCCGACAGATCACATTGCAGCTGCTGTACCGTGGCAGAGAGTTTTAGAATGAGCAACTGCTATGGCTAAAATAGGAGAGGTATAAGTGCGCAGCTGACAGTGCGGATTCTAAAGAGCTCAGAGCCGGGCAGTCTGCGAGGCGTTGAAGACAGAACACGATTTCTGGCACTGTCTAAATTGACTGTCTCTACTAGGCTTAAAAGTTAAATGTCAGTTTAAAATAAATTACAGTTGAATAATTTTTGTCATCTTGGTATTTGCAGCATTTTTAGATCTGGAATGAATTGTTTTACATTTGGAAATAGTAGCCTATGTGAAACAAAGTAGGTCTACAGATGAGGGTAATGAACAATGTTATTTTCCAACGTTTTAAGACGCATTTTATCAATAAAGATAAAACGTAATATAGGCTATAATGTATTAAAAGTAACATAAATATATATATGTGTGATATATAAATATGTAGACTAATATGTAAAACATTTTGAAGGCGTTAGGTTATTATTTTATGAAAGTCAAAATTCTTAAGTGGCAGTTGCTTCATGGGGTAACCAAGCTCCAAATACAAATGTTCAATTAATTCAAACAATCCAAAAACAAGGTATCAACCAATGAAATTACACGTGTCATCACAACCGAGTTAATGGGCAAATTTGTCAAAGAAACAAAGAAATAAACAATAGTTTAATTCAAATTTGGTTTAAGTAGGCTATGGAGTGTAGCCTAATATCGTCCTGAAAGGCTGTTGTGCAGGAAAGTAATTGTTCAACGTCTTGACTGTTGGTGACTCAAAGTTGCTGCTAGTAAATTCTTCTAGATTGGTCACTCTTAAAGTCGAGATCATAAGATTAACTCTACTTGAGGTACTTAGCTATTCCCAGCTCTAAATAACAGCAGAAGTATGTTGAAATATGAGGCGTAGAGGTGGCTTGTACTGTACAGTAGCTGTCATTGGTTGGGCTGCCAATTATTATTTTCTGTGCGATCAGATTTTCAATATACAGTTGTGCTTAAACTGACATACTCCTGGCATAATTTATGAAATATTTGACATTTAAAAAAATATGACCAATCATGCATAAAATGTTTATTTTATTTAGGGATAGTGTTCTGGTGAATTCATTTATTATCACATAATTATGTGTACCCTTTTTGAAACATAATGATAACTGAAATCACACAATACTGTATCCCTGTTAAAAAATGTACATACCCTTGAATGATTGTCCTGATAATATTCACACAAGTTGATACACACAGGTTTAAATGGCTATTAAGGGTAAGTTTTCACACTTGTGACTTGTTTGATCGTAATTAGTGTGTACAAATAGTCAATGAGTTTCACAGCTCTTAAGAGACCCCTGGACATTTCATCCAGGGCTGCACTGACATTGCTGGATACTGAGCCATGGGGAAAGCAAGAGAACTCTCAAAGCACCTGCGAGAAAAAGTAGTTGAACCTCATAAATCAGAAAAAAAAGAATAATAAATTATTTGAACTTAAGGCTGATTAAAAACAAGTTCTCATTTGCAATGGCGACATGGCCAAGACAAAGCATGAAGTGCAAAATAACATGAAGTTACACTTGAATTTACACAAACTACAAATACAGAGGGCATGACACTCATAGTATACGGTAGGTAATACTCTACAGACAGTGCAAATATAGGGTCTGAGAGGTAAATTAGTCGGAATGCAAAGTGGCAGTGCAAAAATAACACTAGATATCCAATAATAATCAAATGAAAACGCAGTTGCGGTCGGTGGATCTTAATTGGGGAGGGTGGACTTATATTACGCTCCGGACCGGAGCAAATGGAATGGTGTGCAATGCACCAAACCCAGTGTGCGACGCACCAAACCCAGTGTGCGATACCGTTCCGTTTCCCCCAGTTTGGACAGTAATATGAGCCTGCACCCCCAAATGAAGATCCACCGACTGCGGCTGCTAAAAAGATTTCCAAAGATTTCAAAATGCCAATCAGTACTGTTGAACATCTGATAAAGAAGTGGAAAGTTAGGAGTTCTGTTGATAACATGCCAAGTTCAGGTAGACAAACAAAGATATCAGCCACTACTATCAGGACAATTGGCCGGGATTCAAAGAAAAATCCACAAGAATCTTTGCAATTAAGTGGTGTGGGTTCAAGATGCACAATAGGGAGGTACTTCAACAAAAATGAGATGCAAGGTTGAGTTGCCAGAAAAAAGCTGCTACTGTGCCAATGCCTCAAAACCGCCCGCTTAAAATATGAAAAAAGGTTTCTAGACAAACTTCAACACTGCTGGAACCAATTCACCATCTCTACTGTGAAGCATGGATATGGATCTCTGATGTTCTGAGGGTGTGTGAACTTCAGCGGCACATGGAATTTAGTCACACTTGATGGCAAGATGAATGCAGCATTTATTCAGAAAATATTGGAGGACAATTTGTATTCATCAGTCTGGAAGCTTTGCATGGGATGCACTTGGACCTTCTGTCGATCCAAAACACAAGGCCAAGTCGACCCTTCGGTTGCTACAGCAGAAAAAAGAGAAGGTTCTGGAGTGACCATCACAGTCTACTGACCTAAGCTAAATATCTTTCAGACACTTTGGGGAGATCTGAAACATCCCAAGAATTTATGTGACCTGGAGTTACCAACAGAGAAAATAAAGGGCCTCATCGACAACTATCACAAAAGACTGCAAGCCGTCAGTGATGCTAAAGGGGGCAATACACAGTATTAAGAACTAAGGGTACAGCAAATGGTGACCCCTTATTTTCTTGGATGAACCATGTGCGCGCCCCTCAACATCTCAAAGATCTGTCCAAGAAGGTGCAGAGCTGCAAACAAGGCAGGATTAGAGAGGGAATTGGGACGGGAGGAAAATTGGGAAAAAAGAAATATGTATTGTAGCCTAGCAGTAAAGTGTTGGGCCAGTAAAAGAAAGGTCATTAGTTCCAATCCATGAGCTGACAAGGTGACAAGCAAACTTCTGCAGAATTATTCTCAGGAAGTAAATTATTCTCAAACATTTATTCAGTGTTAAATGAAAAAAGAGAAAGATCACGTCTCCATTTGAAAATGTTGTAAGTTGACTTTGTGGCTTGAACACATGATGGGTAGAAGTGTCAAACAACTTTAACAACATGGGCATTTCTATAACAGCAACTTTAGCCTCACGTTCATATACCAAAATCACATTGTTGTCATGCCTGTAGTGTTAAGAAAGGCCCTGTTTTCAGATAGGCTACAGGGACTAATATAATATTCATAACAACTTGATCTGCATTAAAAACAAGATCTCTGAAATCTGGTCTCAGTGCAGAAATACAAATACGTAACTTCAGGAAAAATCTGCTCTCACAAAAATTAACATACAACCCCAATTCCAAAAAACTACCCACCCTGTCCTATATCGATAATACCTTATACATTATAAAAATTATGTAAAAAATGTTATAAAATAAAATTTTACACTAATTTCAAATCTGATGACTGCACAACACAAGACGGGTCAGGACTGCAGGCAGGCCACGCTAGGACCCGCACTCTTTGCTTACCCAACCATGCGCTTGTAATCCGGGTAGAATGGGGCTTTGTCCTGCTGGGAAATGCAGGGACGTCCCTGGAAAAGACGACGTCTGGATGGCAGCATATGTTGGTCAAACATGTGTCGTAACGGTGCCCTCACAGAGATTATTAAAGTGTTATTAAAAGGTGATGTTACACAGTGATAAGCCGTTAACTGTCCCAACTCTTTTGGAGTGTGTTGCAGTCATCAGATTTGAAATGAGTTAATATTTAAAAAAATAAATGTAATTCACAAAGTAAGAGATCACATAATTTGTTAATAATGTTTTTTCAATATAGTAAAGCAGGGTTCCTCAAACCCTTCCATGGAGGGCCTAGTGTATGCTGGTTTTTGGTCTTTCCCATCAATTAGAGCATAATTAGGGCCTAGTCTGCCAGGTGAGGGGAGATCCTAACCAATTAATGAGCTTCTCAATCAGCCTTATACAAGGTAAAAGCGAAAACCTGCATACACTAGGCCCTCCATGAAAGGGTTTGGGGACCCCTGTAGTAAAGGGTGAATTGAATTTTCAAATGAATGCTCATTTTAATTATTTTTGCATTTTCCATACTGTCCCAACTTTTTCAGAATTGTGGTTTTATTTGAATGATGATCTGTGCAATGTCTTCGAGCTCTCAGACTTTTTGACATGAAAATCACTTGATTTCATCTTGACCTTTTTTTTTTTTTTTTTTTTTTTTTTTTTTTTTTTTTTTTTTTTTTTTTTTTTTTTTTTTTTTTTTTTTTTTTTTTTTTTTTTTTTTTTTTTTTTTTTTTTTTTTTTTTTTTTTTTTTTTTTTTTTTTTTTTTTTTTTTTTTTTTTTTTTTTTTTTTTTTTTTTTTTTT
>JACXGM010027714.1:0-14372 GCA_016801145.1 Umbra pygmaea | reverse complement strand
CAAATTAACTTCCATGTTTGCTGCCTTTTGTATTAGAGAAACTCAATGACAGTGAATGAATACCTAACACCAGAGTGGACACGCGCAGCGGATAATGTGAAGGGGGGAAATAGTCAACGTTATGGGTAGAATAATTGAGTTTCGATACGCGATCGAAGTAAGCGCAACAACGGCAGTTGTAAACCTGTGTTTGGTTTAATTAGTGAAATTACACTTATCTGTCAAGTATTTCTAAAATGTGTAACCTTATCGTTACGTCGGTAAAACAAATATGTTGCCTGGTCAAAGAGTAACATTATAAACGGTATACGACTGCAAGTATCTTCCGAAATACTCTGCGTGATGGTGGTGTCTGTCTCGTTCATATGACGTGTTTTAATTTGCGTTAGATAGCCAATCGCAGGTGACTATGTCGTTACACGCAAGTATGCTAAATGATTACTGGCTCACAGACGCTTTTGGAACCGAAATTTGGCATCGAAAGATAAATAATTTTTCGATACTCGATAGTATTGGAGTATTTCGGTCGGTGCCATAAAAGTATCGATGTCCGGTGCCCAGCCCTATGTATAAGTGAGTAGCCTATGTGATCTAACTGTATATCATTTTTCTTCCTTGTTTTACCATAATTGTACTTTAGCGTTATATATGGTAATTGTCCGGTTTGTAGTTTGATTTGCCTACTGGAGGTCTTTTCTCAAATACTCAATAAAAACAAACAATTATATTGGTTGGATGCCAATTAGCGTATTAGGTTCATATTTATATAGACATTAGTTGGTAATTATTTTTGCAGGTGAGACTGGACTATTCAGAAATGAACACATCACTTTAATAATGTATAGGCACGTTTGAATATTGAAATGCATGTTGAACCACTATTTATTTTGTATTCCACTTAGGAATTGCTGGTCTATAACATCGGTACAAAACAAAAATAATGACTGTAGATATCTTGTGTAAAAAAACATTCTATATTGCGCGCCACCGAAAGTGCACAGTGGGGGTGTACCGTTTGTAAAAACGTGCATATCATGAGCGGCATATTCGCAAAAATATGGTAGACAGACGAGATTACCTGTTTTGAACAATTTTATACAAACATTTGTCAAAAGCATCAAAGTTCCACATCATTCTCCTGCTTTTTTTCTTAGCTGATCTTTTTTCTGCTCATGACATGACACATTACTATATCAATGAGGACTGGCGTGTTAAATCGGCAAAGATTCACCTAAAGGTGAGGAGTTTGCATGCCTGATTACAACTGTAGTAGGAAGTAAACATCCGGCATTCTATGGTGGTGTCAATTGTGCTGACTTCTGGTTACATGGAAGTATAAAAGAAACTAAATGAATTGCTAATTTTTGTCTCAGGGTTTATAAAAGCATTGAGAGGTTGACAACGATATTGCATTTTCAGTATTGTTGGAGAATCAAATATATTTGTTAAAGATACAGTCTGCAGTCTTCCTAATTGCAAAGCTATTTTTAGCCCCCCCTCCATTTTAAGTTGTGTAGAATACTGTCTATATCAGTGGTTCTGCACCCTCTCTCCTCAGGGCACCCCAGGCAGGCCATGTTTTTGTTTTAACCCAGAAATGGCGAACCTGATTCAATTAGTCAAAGGCTTAATGTGTGGTTGACAAATTGAACCAGTCATTTCAGGGTGAAAACAAAAATTTGGCCTGCCTGGGGCACCCCATGGAAAGGGTTAGGAACCACTGGTCTATATAATATTCACAATCTAAGTAGAATCTTCATCTTACTGTAGTTAGCTTCAAACCCAACAGTGTTTCTTGGCCATTGCAGGCATTCCCTTGCCGCATATGGCAGGGAATTTCCAACACATGTGTGATGTATGGTTTGATAACCAAGAGGAAGTCCCATTGACAGAGCTGTCGATCAATCCTGAGCTATAGGTAAGGCCCTATTGTTTCCACGTTGCGGAAAACACGGACAGAATAGCGGAATCTATACATAAAACACACATTCAGAATGCCTATAATTCTGTCACTCAACATATCTAAACTGTACCCTTTAGACTCAATGTTTTCTCCATGTGTCTCCATTAATTACAGTAGCATTACTAGGAGTCAAATCCCATTGCATCTTGTATGTAACTCAAATGTATTTTTTATATTGTATATATCTTCACTGATTTAAATTGGTATATACTCAGACATTGAGATGCAATTAGCTTTACATACAAACACTCACACATTCATCAGATATATACTGATTCAATTTTTCAATTGGATCATGCCTAGAGACAGTATTTACCACAGGTCTGCACCCAACATGATCAGGAAATCACTCTCTAGGGGCGGCAAGGTGGCCTAGCTTGTTAGGCCCCATGACTTTGATCCATTAGGACCCTGGTTCAACCCCTGCCCCCCCATAAACGTCCCATTAAACTTGATTCAAATCATTTAAATACTTGTCCAATGAGTATTGTATGATTCTAAATCTAGACACACCAAAAAGTATATGTAAAAAGCATTTTGAAAAGGAACTTAGGCCTTGTTTACACAAACACAGGTATTTTTGTAAACAGAATTTTTCTTCCTTTGTTTAAAAAAAAACTTGTCCACACTAAATAAAATTACTGTCCACTTGAAAATGCAAAACCACCCAATCAAGCGCTGTCAAGAGCATGCCAAACCAACAGGTGGTGATATTAAAGCCATGTTGGCTAATCAGAAGCCTAAAAAAGGGTTATCACCTATTCCGATAGGTCTCGTCCAAAACCGGCGACAATGGTGGCAAGGTGTGTGTTGTGGGTGGGTTGTCATAAGCAGTGACCTGAGTAGTATTGCATTCTGACGCCTCTGTTCAGCATTATAATGGGATAACTGAGCAGGTATCTCTATACTTGTTATAAGCCCTGTTAGCACAGTTATTAGCATCAATATTTTGGCTACGTCCGCCTTTGCACAGACTCTCCTCAAGTAAACAATGGAGATAATGGTGCACGATCAGCCATCACAAGCCAAAATCTATGGTTTCACCTTCCACACGACAACAGTGTAACCAGAGTTTCTAAAAAACTTCATCCTGGCCGGAGTTCAGAAAAGCTTGGTTTCAGTGACCTAATACAGCATTTTCGTGTGGACAAACGGCCAAACCGCATACAGAAAAACAGCGGGTTTAAAAAAACCTGTGTTCATGGGGACGGGACCTTAACCTCAGTGTCCCGCCAGCAGGACGTTTTGGCCCAAAAAAAAAGATGGATTAGAATGACTGCTCACAAGATTTTACTCTGTATTCATGTCTGACATGTAAGAAAGCTTAGAATCTCACGAATCTAGCTAACATATCTGATGTACAATAGCTATGACTAGAAAAAAAAGCCACGTTATCATGTGATGTGAGTACAATGTAAACAAACCTGTTTGTTATTGGAACTCACCTAAAACATCCACCTTTGACAAAACAAAATGTACTTACAGTCAGCTATCTTTCTCTGATTCGTCATCCAAAGGGTCCCAGCAACGACATGGAGCATTGTTTTAACTGGTTTAATCCATTTGTTATATGAAAATGATCAAAAACTCAGTCTAACTTTACCGCAAACCGCATTGTTTACAATCTATCACAAACTATTTCCGGACTTTCATCCTTCAAAACAGTGTTCCAGCCACTGAATTATATCTGATTCCGAATCCACAGGCTATTGATGATTAATCCTTCTACACTCAGAGAATCCATAACTACATGACTTCTTGTAAGACATAGGCTGCATCGGCACAAATAGAGAAGAAGGGTCCATGTATGAAGTGGCCATTTACGTTTTAGATTTAGTTGTATTTTCTAAAAATAAACTTTTTTAACCATATCATTTGTATGAATGTGTGTGTTCTGTAAGAATAAAAACCACATCATGTTTTTTATAGTTATTTATATGATAATGATTAATTTGGACACTTGGGTACATTTGGGCACAATCGTGAAGGACAACTTGGGGTCCTCTTACAAAATAGTCACTCCTATTTATAGCCAAAAAAACACTCCTTGGCTGTTGACTATCACTCAAAAGATTTTAGACATATGTTGTCCTCCCTTGGGGGACATGATTAGAAGTATTCCCAGGAATACTCAATATATGGCATTTTATTTGGATTTCAAAGATGATGTAGGAATAAAACTTGTGTAATTCTAAGTCTTTCCTTTTCAAAAATATCAACCATATACATCTCCTTGCTTCAGGTCCAGTGTAACAAGAGGTTAACCTTGGATATGTTTTTAAGCTGAATTTTACAATACCTAAGAGGTTAAAGTAGTTTAATTAGTTACTTTCAATAAAGAGTAACGCCGTAATGTAACATAGTTACTATTTTGGAGAAGTACCGTAACTAAGTTAAGTAACTTAAAGTAACATTTCCCAACACCAAGTTATGCAACTTTTCCTGAACATTGGTCATGTCAGCCAGCCAGCAGCACCATTGCTGAAAGTGAACTGTGGTAAACTGAAGCCATTACAGTGCCATTGGTAAAGTATCTACTACTGCTAGTAAATCAGCCATTGTGACGTAGAGGATGGGCTAGAAACCGAATGCTCGAAATGCTGGGTTTTTGCCAATGCACTCAATAGAATAGATAGGAGCAGGCAGGGTGAAATGACCTAAAATAAGCCCTGTAATTTTGTGGTTGCTTTAAAACTACAGCATGCAGCTTGGTTATTAGGTAATAGTATGAAACTGCAGTCCATGATGAGTGCAACAATCTAAATTTCATCCCAGAAAAGCTTTGATAACAAAATGTCCAGTCGAACATTAGCATGCATGTTAGCGTTAAATTATTTTGTGCCGAACCAGGACACCCACAGTGGTCTTCTCACCTATTCCCGGTGCCCCTGCTTTGCAACAGTAGTGCAGCAGGCTCATGTCGGTCAAGCCATCACGATCGTTCACACCGCAGCCTCTCTTCAGAATCTTAAAATGTAGAACAGATAACAATCACTGCTACGTCTAATTTCTAGTAAGTTGCATCACACAGGCATTCTGCTATGAGGAAATATTGTTATGATGAGTATTGTCTTAGATGGAAATGATATTACATTACAGGATGAAGGCTTTTTTTTGCAGCTGAAAAACCAAACAAAGATAGCCATCACAATTGAGCAGCTGAAAAACCAAACAAAGATAGCCATCACATTTTTTGTGAGGAGGTGTGGTGAGAAAATCTTGTTTGAGGAAACACCAACTTAATGACATGTATGACAACCTAGAAACATCTAGAGAACAAAATGATTTCACAGAATTGAAATCAGGTGTGAAAGATTTAAAACATGATAGTGTTGGCCAAAAGTAACAAATCCAACCCAACAGGAAGGGATTTAATCATTTTTTTAAAAACTGACCAGAAGTGACAAAGATGCCCTGGAATATGCCAGGGAAGCAGTCCCCACAGGTTGATGTTTAGCAACTCTTCGCCTCAGTTTTAGCAACTCTTATCTGCCAATCAAATTAAAATGGTACACTTACTTAAGCTAAGCTGCTTTTCAGGCTAGTTCTCAGAACTTTTAAAAGTGGCACTCTCAAGCAAATGAGGGTACCCAAAAATGGTGCACAACTTTGTTGAGGCGATTTGTGCTCTACTTATAGAAGAGGCACATGACCCAACACCTGGTTTTAGGCTTAAGTCACACATTGTACCTTTTCAGTAGATCATTTTTAATGGCATCTTGAATATGTAAACAATTATTATAATTGAATAGCAAGGTTGTGTATTTTGTAAACATCAAAATAAAGAAATGTACCAAGCCTAGTAAAAAAATGTCAGAATCTATGGCATCTTGAATATGTAAACAATTATAATTGAATAACAAGGGTGTGTATTTTGTAAAAATCCCCAAAATATTTTTATACTTAAAGAGATAATCAAATTTAAAACAGATGGCTTATGGTAGTGTTTGTTAGCCCATAGATGGAAATAAACTTTATGTCTTACACTATATTCCAAAAAATAAAATATGACTTTACCCATTATATATCTTGAGAAATATCTTCTTAAAATAGTCCTGAGCTTACTCATTTAAAATGCAGTTATACCCAGGGGTGTAGTGGTAAAAAGAGGTGGGTAAACTATAAATTCTGTGATCAGGTGGACCACGAGGCGGTCACCTGTAAGGTGGGCCATGGCCTACCGGTGTACAGTATGTGTATCCTGATGACATTGCTATAGGCTATCATTTGATGGTACCAAGCAGTGGTGTAGTGGTAAATAAAATTGGGGGAAAACGATTAACTTTTCACAGTGATCATGTTAAAATGAAGAATCGTCAATATCAACCATAACATTTTACATTTTTAAACTATCATTGCTTTAAATACAGGTATATAAATAGGGCCTTGTGTCCATTTTACACAAAATCTGATACAGATGCATATCAATCCACATTAGTTAATTCATCCCAAAAATGTTATTTGGACTTGACACCAATTTCACAAAAAACACTTTTTGAAAATGGTTATATTGAAATGTGTCATCTTTTTACAGTCTTTTTACCTAATTGAGCTGCAATGCAAATATGTATAGCAACAACCTGATGTACATCAGTGTGGATATACAGTAAGTTATGTGATAACAAACATATCAAAGCATGTACCAAATGTAAGCAATACTAACCAATAACAAACAAATCGTTAATGTTCTTGTGGTAATCATAAACTAGCACACTTGATTCAATAATCAGCTCATCTGCAGAATCAATATAACACTTATCTTTGTAAATCAAGGTTTGAAAGTATCTTACTTCAATGGGATAGACAATGATATGAAGCCATATTATCAACAACAAAAAAATTATTTGCACAACCAAAGCACTAACATCTCTCCTCAAGTGGTCTCCCTGAATGGCAGCCTGTCTCAACACAGCTTTGTTTAGTTACTGTATTTTGATAGTTTGGCTATGTATTTGAGCTACATTTAGCTAAATATGTGCAGTACAGTACAGAACTCTTGCATTGATTAGGCTATGCTGGCTAAATAGCTACTGACTGACTAGAGCTAGATAGATACAGTAGACAACTGACTGAAATATGACCAACTATTTTCTTTACCTTTCTTTACACTCATTTTCCAAGAGACTGCTTTGTTTTGTATGAGTCTTTCTATTTCTAAAACAGAAGCAAGAGTTAGCTGATACATTATACTGTAGCTAATATAGACGTTGTTAAAAAGTTATGTTTGTCTGGCACATCGTCTGCTGCGCCCTGGGGAGTGCTGCTGAACAGAATATGGCATGAACGCGCTGTAGCTACGCGCAAGTAAACCCTATTTCACAAATAAAAAAAGTTGGTAAACAGCATTTACTGTACCTGGGTTTATCCTCCACTACACCGTGATCTCTGGGGGGCGGGGCGCTGTGTCGTGACG
Organism: Umbra pygmaea; assembly: GCA_016801145.1. Lineage (NCBI taxonomy): Eukaryota > Metazoa > Chordata > Actinopteri > Esociformes > Umbridae > Umbra > Umbra pygmaea. Next base: position 6,996 of record JACXGM010027714.1, on the reverse strand, counting down.
ACATCATTCTTAATACAGCGCAATATGGATAGACTTTGTTTTAAGTTTAACAACCTATTAAACTAATAATGAACAATATGAACAATATGAAACAAAAACGGCATAAGCTTAAGTTAGAATGGCTTAGGAACGATAGGCTATTTAAAGGTGGATAAATGCAATTTAGAGGTGGATAAACACATTTAGAGGTGGATAAACGCACTTTGGAGGTGGGTAAACGCTATTTCCGAATTTCGGGAGGTGCGTAAACGGCCTCCACTACATCCATGGTTATACCTGACCGTAGCTCCGTCGTGATTTGAAAACGTTTGGCATATGCTAGCATTGGTAAACTATGTGTCAAAAAAGTTAGCCTCGGAAATGAGGTCCCAAAGTTGGCATGTTTATAAAGACAACAGCCAAGTGTTCCAGTATTAGAGGTAAGTAGGTGTGAGTGGGGGTCAGATGCTCAGCGGTTAGGAAGTCGGTCTAGTATTTGGAAGGTTGAAGGTTCGAATCCCGGCTGTTCCAAAATAATGTTGTGTTCCTGGGCAAGGCACTTCACCCTAATTTGCTCCAAGGAGAATGTCCCTGCACCTGTAAATCGCTCTGGATATGTGTCTGCTGAATGACTGAAATGGAAAAGTGGAAATGCAGTAGCCTGCTCTACTTTGCAGAGATTTATCATAAATAGAATTACAAGTGTGTCAACATTTTAAGCATCAGAACTTACCCATTGTTAATGCAATAGATATGTTTGATATACCAATTTTGTGACGTTAAGCCTTATCCCAGGTGGTGCATCACATATTACACATTAATCCCAGTTTTAAAACATTATATAAAAAATTGTTAAAATCTCATACTGCATCTTTAAAGCCATTCGTAAGTTCAGCCATTCAGCACCTTCTTGTAGAAGTAGTGATGTTCGAATCATGATCAATTTGTTATTTTTAAACAAATCTATTCATTGAACGAGATGTAGTGAATCACTACTCTAAAAGATCTGTTCATGTGAATCACTATCCTGTGGGTGCAGGCTTGTGTGGCAAATGTCAATAGGCATTTTATATAGGGTTCCTTGTTTTTCTAAACAACAGACATATTAGCAATTAGTGTTATATATTTGTGTTATAGCTATATTTGCTTGTGAATAGCTAAGGTGAAAGGTCAATCTGTCTAATTAGCTATTTTCTAAAATGTCCTGTTTTTCTGACTAGATTTAGCTGTAATTTCTTTGTAGAAAGACCGTTTTGTATATAATCAAAAATGCAGGGCACATTGTTTACGTTATTAGTGCAAATCGTACTAATAACTAGCTATGAATTAACAGCTGATGGAGTGGGAAATCAGGTTTGAAAAAGCATTTCAGATTAGTAAAAGTCAAAAGGTAACCTACTTTTAAGGGTAAATACGGGTAAGATATGTAGATATGTCTTTCAGCTTTAACTATCAATTGAATGCCGGGAAATAGCCAACACGTTTTTTGTCAAGACTGAAGTAACATTACTATATGTTACAAACAAATCTTGATCAGTCACTTTCAGCAGTTCGATCTATCTCAATACTTAAAGATGAACTGAACTGAAAGAATCAATATTGATAATGTGTTATTTATGACAAATAAAAATAATTAAACAAAACAATGTAATCAAAAAATCAATACATAGCTTTTTTAAGCAACACCCAAAACTACGCTTGTTATTATAGAACGCTGCCAATTTCTATGACGTCACTGGTATGGTAGGACCTGAGAAGGTCTACAGTGCAGGCAACAGCTGCAGGCTATTACACATGAAAATGAGTCAGTTCAACGGCATATAATACTAAGTTGTGTCTAAAATATGCATTAGATTGTATTTGCATGATGTGCATTGTAATGTACACAGTAAATTATTAATGGAGTAAATAACTACGTATCCAAGCACATTGTGCATTTTACTGCTTATCGTGTACATTTAGAGAAAATAGAAAAACATGGTTGATGTCCTGTGCATTTTAGAAAATTGAGGCAGATAAAATGGAAAATGTGATTGGATGAATTCATCCAATGGGGTCGCTTGTTAAGTTACCTGCACGGAGGATTCGTGAGTTTTGCTGTTTACTTTAGGCTAGTTCAGAGTTGGCAGACTTTTTCTTTGTGGTTGTTGATGGATATTGCACGGATGGATATTGCACAGATACCTCTTACTATGGATCTAGCAGCTATTTCTGCGAGTTGAACTCTCTCTGCATCACCTCTTACTATGGATCTAGCAGCTATTTCTGCGAGTTGAACTCCCTCTGCATCAACAATCTTCCCTGGGACGGTGAACAGCAGCTAGCTTCCGGGTGAGTAGAAAGCGACATTGGATTCTGTTTACAGACCCACGGTGGTTTAGCTAGTAAACACATTATTATCGATCTGTGATATTGTCAGTCATGCTTTATTTATACAGTCTATGGTCAGAGTGCTAGATTGTATAGTTTGAAATGAGTACTTCTAACGTGTTTAGCTAATAGCCCTTTCCCCTAGGTTGGATCGTTTGGTACTGTATCTAGCATTTTTCGTGTGTGTATGTGAATATGTACGTGTTCTGTGTATGTGACAACAATGTTACATCCAGCCCTTTGCTTACTTGCTAGCATTGCTGGATAACAGATAAACTGTCCTCTGCCTGACTTTAGCGCTTCAGCGCCCTATCCTTGCAGGAAGATAGTGATGGTGGTGTTACTCTCCGGTGGTCTATCTGTCTGCCCTGTACTGTAGCCTGAAAAGTCAAACAATGATGAAATGTCCTTAGGTTTCAGTCTGTTCCCAAGTAAAAAAAAAAGTATATTTAAATTATACTCCAATATTATACTTCTAGTATACTTATGGTTAACCATAAGTATGTATTCAATGTATTTAAGTATATTTGAAGTATACTTTCAAAATATACATACCAAAATAATATATTAGAAGTATATTTAGGATAAATAAAATACATTTCAAGTACATTTAAATATACTTTTTTTTTTACTTGGGTTGGACTTAACCCTCACCAGTGACACTGTGGTGTTGAAAGTATAGTTCTCTGAATTGTCTGTCGTTAAAAGATGTTCGCTACAGACACGAAATTCAGGGGCTGTCGGAGGGCTAGCCAGTTTTAAAGCAGCTAGCCATGAATTGAGGGACTGGTTTCCTTGTCAAAGGTAGCCTGTGGACATTTATTTTAACCCCAGCTGCCTTAGCCCTATACCACTCATTACTGCAGCCAGGGGCAATACAGTATAAACCCCCCATAGGCCTGTTTCCTCAGTCATGTCAGTTAGCCTCAGACTCATTACCTGCTATGGCTGAGTAGCTTACCATACCAGTCACGTAGCAGATTGTTGAAATCCAAAATGGCGGCACCCATGTAACAAAAACAACACTTTCAACATACCAGTTTATCCCTTTTAACAAATTTAGCCATTTTAATCATTATACCTATGAGAAGAAAAAAAAAGTTTAAAACAATATGTTTTCCATCAAAACAGTATTGAATATTAATGCTTGTTAAGACTGACCCTTAACTTTCATTCCTCATGCTAAATGGTGGAAATATTTTCTATTATCTTTTTCAAGTTAGGACGATGCAAATTGCTTTGTCTGTCTAAAGTCCATTTTTCATGGCGTAGTGCACAGCACACGCACGCATTCTTTGGCTTTGTATTCATAAATGGGATTTATTATTTTTAATGCTCTTGCAGGCACATCGAATTTAGGGATCAATTACATGAAAATAATATATTTTTAACCATACAAACCAATAAAATGCAAGTATTTTAATGGTAGCTTCTCTTTTCTTTTACAATCTGCGGGTTATGGAGTGAAACGGTTGCCAGGGGGCAACGTTGGAATGTTTAAAACTGTCTTTGTCCATTTTATCTAGTTGGATTAATTAAGGAAATAACACTGCCTAGCAACTATATCACTAAGAATATTCTGATCTCAGGGACACGCATTACTTACACTGGACTTAGCTATGACTAGTCTTGTTTTTATTTGGTGCAACAGGTGTAAATTCCACTCACAACCTCGGACGTGGCTACGCCCGACCTACGATGTAAGCCCAACTTTTTTATGTCCAGTTGGTGCAACCGACCTCAGAATAGGCGCCACCTGGGAGCAACTGCAGATGACAGAGCACTGTAAGTTTTTTCCAACTCCCGACTTCCCAACTCTGATGGAGTAGACTATAATATGTTGTCGACACCTAAAGTTTTAGGCTACAGTGTAATTTATTACTATATGTAATATAGTAGTCGTGTATTTAAGGTGTGAAATGACACGCTTATGTAACGTTATGTCTACATTGATTGTCGTCGTTGGGACAGTGAGCACAGTTACATGCCAGGACTATTCCGATTTTAAATGAAATATTGGCGCCCATATTAGTCCTGGCATGTAACTGTGTTCACTGTCATGCCGTGACTGTGCAAGTGACGTTTATGTTACACACATAACATTTAATTAGCCTACTTGTTGATATTTAATCAAAGGGCATAGTATATGGGCTAAGGTGGATACATAGAACATTTTTTGTGTTTCTTTGTTGTTGGTTTATTATATTACATGTATAAATTGCTATTATTAGTCAATTAATAGGGGATAATCGAATCGGACTGAAAAAAACGTTAGATTAATCGATGCATCAAAAAATAATCACTAGATTAATCATTTAAAAAATAATTGTTTATCCCAGCCTTGCTTAGCTAGCTTCACATTCTATCTAACATTATACAACACATATTTCAAAATTCCAATTCTAACCTTCTCATGGCATAACTAACCAAATTGGTTCATGCATGTTCATGGCTAGAGGCACAGACCTGAGTTTAAGGTTAGCACCTATAGTAAGTATTCCAGAATAGTAGAAATTGCAGCTAAAACATTTACCCCGTGCTACTATGATGCACAACTTATATGTCATACTACTACACAATGACTGCACCAAAATATGAATGAATATGCCAACCATGTACTATTTGGATAGTAACCAATGTCAATTAAAATCTTTCCCCAATATCATTTACAATATCGTTAGGATTTCTCAGCGTTTACCTAGTGAAAATGTTACCAATGGCTCTTAATTGGTCATGCAAGTAATTTCCAAAAGTCATTTCCAATTAGTGTCTGCAAGTAACTAGACTTGACTGACTGAATGACTCAATAACTGATAATAGATTTGAACAATAATTGTAAATGAACAACAAACCAACTGAAATAGTAAACAAAGAACAGGTGTTATAAGGGAATAAAGTTCACCTCATTGCCGATAAGACTGATATTTCTCTGGACCTGTGGCACCCATTGCCTAAGAACAGCGAAAAGCTCTGGTACTGTGGTACTAGGATCCAGAAGAACCTCACTGCACTGGGCATCCTCAGGGTCAAAGAAGGAGAACTCTGAAGGAGGGAATGACAGCAAAAACAGGATGACACAGTCAGAACAGTTCAACCACTAGGTGATCAGGCAGGTCCCAAAATGTACTGTGCCTCTCAGCTGAACTATATCTTTGAAATTCCTAAATGACATCAGTGTTTTGTAAAACCATAACCAATCCAGATTTAAATTGCAATGGATATTTTCATTTGGTCATAAATATTAGAGAATGACACAAGATTCTTGCTTTATTTTCACACATTATTTTTATTTCTTTACTTCTTTGGTAGTGAATTTATGTTACGCATGCATTTTATGTTATAGCTTGGGTTGTCTAATACATAATTTATATTCTACATTTTAATATTTTCAAGAATAATCCCTAATTTAAAATGACTAAATTAAAGGGGTGTGTGATAACTGTGGTGTATTGGGGACATTACTGCTTTAAGTCTTGTATCCAGCCAGGTCAAAGGACAAAGGGGGCGGGGGTATGGGGTGAGCGGGAGTTCATGGCGAGGCGAGGGATCTACATCCATGCGAGGGATGCGAAGGACTTTGTTGGGAAAGTGTGATTAAAAACTATTGTGAATTATTCGGTTGTGAGGCGTGAGTATTTTACATTGGCGACGAGGATAAAAAAAAAAAAATAATAATAATTAAATAAAAATTGTGGAACAGAGAAGAACAAACAGGATGGCTACGTATGGCAGAATTGACGAATATAATCCAGACCAGGAGGACTGGATCCAGTATACCGAGAGGTTGGCCCAGTACTTCATTGCTAATGGAGTTACCCAAACGGAAAAGCAACGTGCCATTTTGCTTAGTGTATGTGGGGCTAAAACGTATAGCCTTTTAAGAAGTTTGGTGGCCCTACTTAAACCCAGTGAGAAAACGTTTGCCGAGTTGGTGGAAGCTCTAACGGCACACTATAACCCGAGACCCTCAGCCATAGTGCAAAGATTTAAATTCGATAGCTGTTCTCGCATGCCCGGTATGTCGGTGGCTGCTTTCGTAGCGGAACTGAGAGCCCTTTCAGAGTTTTGCGAGTTTGGGGACACTCTGAATGACCGTTTGCGAGACAGGCTAGTATGTGGGATTAATGATGAATGCATACAGCGCCGCTTGCTGTCAGAACTGGCATTGGATTATAGAAAAGCACTGGATATCGCACAAGGCATGGAAATTGCTGCAAAAAATACTCAAGACCTACAAGCTGCAGGCAGCTCATCTCAGGAAGGCACAGGTACTGTACATCTAGTTTCGGCCGGCAAAGCAAGGAGACAGCCGTGTTATTCAGAGAGCCAGCGTCAGCTGCCATGTTATAGATGCAGGGGAAAACACTCACCGGATGTCTGTAATTTTAAAGATACAGAATGCTACTCCTGTAGAAAACTGGGGCATGTTGCCAGAGTTTGCCGCAGCGAAAAGAAAGAAACAATAAAACGGCCCAGGAAGGAGGAGGCTATGCATGTAATGGAGGAGGAAAGTGAAGTGTACACCATGTTCAATGTAAGGAGCAAGCAACAGAGGGAAAGACCCATCAAGGTAGAGGTCATTATGAATGAAAAAGAAATCACTATGGAAGTGGATACTGGGGCTTCAGTATCAATAATTAGTGAATC